>KK500187.1:0-80542 GCA_000688715.1 Glossina pallidipes | reverse complement strand
GTGATCGTAACATGCTGGTAAAAATGTATATAAGTGGACTTTTTTGCGGAAGGCAGTTTAGTCGGAAACGTACATGAAGTCGGAAGAGAACATCGAGTCGTACGAGAACGTTTGTGTGAAGAATGATAATAGTCGTGTTGAGCAGCAAAAAGTAGCCTTAAAGAATAAATTGTAAATAATCCTACATTTAGGAACACATAAAACTTTGAAGCGCATTTTCTATTCAATTTCCACGGTCTAGTGGTACGAACTGTATTGAGGAGCACCAATCTGTATATTTGGTAAAAAAAAGGATTACCAATAGTGGCTTCAGCTCGTTTACAGAGAGGGCCCTAACAATATCCGGCTTGTACTACAATGCTAAGCACGTTAAAGGACCTAGTTGTGGAGGTTAAGATAGTTTATCCCGCATGCCACAAACAGATTTTCTTCATGATTACTAAGAAAGAATATATGTTTATCTAATTGAAACTGAAAATTAATTGTATCTAACATTCAAGAATATTGCAGATCAAACTCATAGAGAGTCAATTCTTGAAATGGAGCTGCCAGCAAGATATGATTCCGCTATATGTGAATATAAAACTATCATACCACAGAAATTTCGAAAGCGGTTACTCAGTCAATTGCATACATCACATTTCGGTATTGTAAAGATAAAGCCTTTTGCAATATCATTATAATTGATAAACGGATAGTATCAATGATACAAGCATGTAAGCCCTGCTAAGACTTACGAAAAAGTTCGGAGAAGAGTCCACTGATCCCTTGGATGCTTTGCAATAAAATATGGAGCAGAATAGATGTCCTTTATGCGGCTCATTAATAACGTTTACTCTTTTTTGATAGTTGACACTTTTTCGAAATGGGTTGAAATATTCCAGACACAAAATATTACTGCATTACAATTACTAAATTGCGCTAACTTTTCTTATGTTACGGGCTACCAGAATGGACGACAATTTACGTCTGGCGAATTTCAAGAATTTTTATCGCTGAATTTAGTTTGTTACACAGTTAGCCCGTGCACATATCGAGCAGAATACGCGTTGATTATCAATTTGTTGACTCCGTTTGAAAAGCGGCTTAAGTATTCCAAATAAAAAAATAACTTCAAGATTTACAATCGTTAAACGCGAACTGTTTTCACTTGGCGGCCTAAATGATATTTTTCTTAGCGATAATTGAGGACAACTCACGTCAAGTAAATTTCAAAAATTTCTATCGATGAGTTTAATTAAATACAATTCTTCTTCTACATATTCAGCAACCAATGGACAAGCTGAAAACTTTGTTAAAACTTTCAATAAGATTGTTCTTGCTGGTATTAAGGCACATCTTCGTTGTGATATAGAGAGGACGATTCAACAATTCTTGACTGATTACTGAAACACTTCACATTGTGCAACAGGATTCGCAAAGTATTTTTGGAAGATCGTTGAAAACTCGCTTGACGAATTTAAAGCCTCGAATAACAAAGAACAAATTAGAAGAGTTACAGTCGAAATTCTTAAAGAATTAAAAACCAAAGGAAACATCGAGTTCACAGATGGTCAAAAAGTGCTTGCCCAACTTTAGGAACCCCAACAAACCTAGCTGGATGGAAGCGACTAATAAGCAACAGCTTGTATCTACATCATATTGCCACATATTAAGTCACAATAACAATGAAATAAAACGTCATTTAAATTAACAGGAGTCAACAACCTAGAAGTACTTTGGAAAACGTGCAAAACAATTCATTACAAACGACTTCTATGCCGACTCTGACAATAGCTACAACAACCACCATATGAAAATATGTAAATTATCAGCGTAAGGAATGCGTGTCAGATATGTCTATCTGGTAATGCCCTCATATTAAATTACTAAACTCGGTATATAACAATTCTTACACACATATAGAAATAATAAAGTGAAAACCACTAAATTAACTTGACACACGATTTTTTGCACTCGTTACATTGCAATGGAACACATATTGGGTGCTTCCATGACTTTTGAGAAGCGACTTTTAAAGGTAAAAATGATAAAAATATGAGAAATACCAGTGCACATAACGATTAAGTTCGATGATTTTGATCTTTTTCTACCTAAAATAACAGTTTTCAATTTAATATTATTGAGTTATTCAGCGTACGCCAACGCTAATCGAATACGACCTTCATTACTTTTGTTGTTTAGTTTAAAGAAATCTTTTGCCGAAGCCCACTAAGCACGTTCAGAAATTTATGATGATGATGCTCGACCATACCCCAATTGTCAGTTTTCGTTTCAATAGTGTAAAAGTGGTCATTTTGATGTTAATAACGAAGAATGGCCTGGATAAATAAAAAAGGGCGAAGACAATGGATTGCATGACTTATTGGACGAAAAACTCTCAAGGAACGTTTGAACAGCGTAGCAATTGATGAATCAACTGTGCGAAAGATTCAAAAAGAATGAAAATGGCTACTTTACGAATTGGCACAGAATGAACATTTCGAACCGGTTCAACATCGCGGTATCATTGCTTGGTTAGCAAAAACAGAAGAGTTTTCTCTGGCGTACTGTGACTGAGCATGAAAAATGGATCTACCACGGCATCAATATTGTTCTTTCTATTGTTTCGTCATATTGCCAGAAATATGCGAAGAAGTTGTAGAAAATGATGGAAAATATTTTCATCAATATATATTGCACCAATTTGAAAAATGATGAAAATATGTGCAAGCACCCAATATTCAGACATGAAGTTCACCTAATATAAATTAAGTACCTGTTATTACTATTAATTAGATTGACTCTTAAAGATAAAACTTATTTGCCTATTACGAACACTCTTAATAAATTTAACAAAAAAGAAAAATAAAAAACAAAAGTCAAGTATAACTAACCTCAAAAGAAAGAAAAAAGAAGAGCACATTTAGCCCTGCAGTAGATTACCAACCGGCGTATAGATTCGAGGCGAAGTAAACTTCTAGACCATCGCAAACAGGGAGAAGCTTGAGAACCATTTGTAGCGAGCATACTGTATTTACTTCTATCTGCGAATTATACGAAAAGTAAAAGTAGTATATTTTCATAAGGAGGCAACGGGAAAAGCGGATCAAAATCCAGTTTCCTCAGAATGCAAAACATGCAGTTCAGAACTGGCATTACTTACACAAAGCTTAATGTACAGATTAAAACGAAGCTTTTGGTGAAACAATAGTCTGAAATCAATAAATTAGTCCACATTTTCCGATTTGTGTAAATTGATGACATACTCAGTCGAAAATCAAATCAAAAAGGAATTTTAAAGACCGATAATTCTTGATTAACTAAATTACAAAACACTCTACATGAGGTCAGTGTTAGAGCCATTAGAAAAAGCCTTGAAAATATGCCAAGTGAACTTTAACAACATCGTAAAAGCTCAGAGCCATTAAAGGAAATCGACGATGGAAATATGGAAATTCTTATTTTGAAGTTGACAATTTTATAGAATTGCTTAAGATTTTTTAAAATTTGTTTTTCTATTATTATAGCCTTTAACTGTTTTAAAAAACCGCAGCGGTTTTAAGGGAGGGAAATAGCTAGGCTTAATACACTATAAAATATAGAAATTAAGGTTTTGATATTCTCAGTGGAAAAATGAAATATACTATGTGAAATATAAGAAATGTGATTTTTAAGCAATTAAGTTTTACCCACGAGTGACAATAAATTACACTTCAGGCGAAGTAAATGAATATGATGAACAGACATCTGATATGTCTTTTAAGACACCACCATCAGTATGATCTGGAAGATCTTTTCAAACGGAACGGGTGGGGAAAAATTTCAGACGAATGTAAATCAGGCTTCAGCCACTTTTCAGTGAAAAGCAAACAGAAATGCTCCGTACTCCATAGTTGCAGATAAATAGAGTGAGTTTTGAAATTTAGACCCTGATATTTTGCCAAATGATAATCACTGGGCCAGAGGAAGAATTTAGTATATTTTAGGTTGAAGCGCCATTTTAGGTGGATGGTTTAGCGAATTACTAGCTCGAGGCTTATCCCAGGGAATGAAATGAATGAATGAATGGGAAAATTAACGACAGTAAGGAAGGTCAGTATATTTAGAACTAATTTTACGAATCATACCGAAGTCGCGTTGTTTAAAACCTTAACTCCGGCACCTCTGTATTCGCGTATTTTCAATAAGAAACTCTGGCCAGAGTGCAGGAACGTGTTAATTAAAGATTTCATACCTCCTCGGTCTGTTAGCATACTGGGTTCTGCAGATGGGATTAAAGTTGCTCCCCCAAACTAGATGATTGCTTATCTATGACGTGTCACAATGTCCAGAATCTTAATACCTAAGTCAAGTACTTGCGTTTAGCTTGTCATCATTTGAATTATCAGGTTACGACGTTTACTCAAACTTATGTGAAGTTAAATGTTCAATATGCAGAAGTGTTCAGTTCTGTGTATCAAGTTTACAGCCGGCAAAGATTGCATAAAATTTATGGCAAAGTCTTAATTGCCATGGTAACTTCGCCCACTTCCGTTGTGAGAGACGATAGCCTGTGGAAATTGGTGTTGGATTTTCTACGGGCTTGACTTCAATTAAGTGGCAAGATTACTTTTATAAATTGTTTCTATATTTCTTTGGCGTTAAATATTAGTATTTACTTAAAACGTTTTCATTTCATTGGTGAAATGTCATGTGAGAGGAATCCTGCTGATACATTAGTTGAACGAAGTAACATTTGTTTACCGAGTGTTTCAGCGTCGCACGTGGCTATTTTGACCCTGTTTGAGTTTGTATTTTATGTATGTTTGGATCACATCAAAAGAATTCTTGGATTTTGTCGTCTGTAATACGACCAACTTATCAATTCTGCGTGAAGCTTCTGAAGTGATAATTGTTGCGGGTGATTTTAATTTACTCTTTTGACAGGTCGGAAAACGTCGGCTTTCTGTCCTTTCCGAAATTCATACTTGGTCTAAGTATAATAATATGTTGCTTAATTAGAAGCCATGCAAATAGCTAGCATTCTGTATGTTTATTTTGATAGCTATAGACTTTCACATTGATGCCCATAAGTTCGACCTTATTTCAAATTTCGTATATATGGAGATTATACCTGCTTCTAAATTGAGCTGTACCTTATCGGTACGGGTTGGAAAAAGAAAGTTTTACCGGGGTTTATTAAGCGTGGGTCGCACATTATGAATGACTCTTAAATTAGTAAGAGACAGTGTACTTGTTAGACCCATATTGTAGAACTTTGTGATGATATGGTCGCCGAACGACAGATACTATGTTGATTATACTGAGTATGCACAGTAAGGAAACGTTTTGCGTCTTCGTCACCCCCGAACAACGGATGGAACACTTTCTTCAACGACAGTGAATCGCTTAGTAACAATAAAAACATATAGAACGTAGGTAGGGACGAACGAGTGGCTCTATTGGCCCAAGGTTGGCTACTGCAACACCTCCTGCGTATTCTGTGGTGCACTCGATCTTGAAGACAAGGGTACTCTACACAGCAGAAGTTGGAAAGAAGCTGTCGAAACAGCCGGCAGAGTACCAACTTTTCTTTGGAAATACAGCTAGTAAAGATTTAACCGAGTTTATATCGTTGGAAGAACGATTTGATGATATACCCACAATGACACTGGATTCACCTTTGAAGGAAACGTCAGGGCCATCTTGCCTACTGGGAATGAATGCCCCGGCCACGATGAATACCAGCAGCAATGTCTGTCTCCGTTGTGCCCAACCAGGCCACTTTGCACGCGATTGTGATTACCAAACAGCCCCATTTTGTTGGGATTGTGGCGGTCCAGGAGTACTAACAAAGAACTGTTGCGACAAAATACCAGACAACACACATAAGCAAGAGGTATAACAGTGAATGAGGCGATAAAACAAAGGAAAGCCCTATCAGATGGGACGCTAAAACCTATAAGTATGGTCGAAAACAGCTTGGTAGCTTTCCTCATCGTTGGAGGGCTAACGACAACAGGAGTTGTAGACATCGGGGCCACCAGAAGTGTTATCCGAAAAGATGTAATCAGGTTCATTCCCCACATAATGAGGCGAGTTGTAACACAATCCGAATGGCAGATGGTTCATTACAAGACAGTAAACTAATTACAACTGTGGAAGTATATGTATGCGGCGTATCTTTCAACCTGGAGTTATTGGTGATAATAAGAAGTGTGGTTCACATTACATTAACCATGGATTTCGTAGCTAAAGCAGACTCTGTGGTAATCGTAGCCAGTTATTCCTTTAAATTGGGCAACCAGAATACCACACACACAACGGCAGCGGCCAACAAAGGCCGATCATCAGGCGTGTCTGAAATTCCCTCCACACCAGACCAATCTTTTATAAATTCATCAAAAAGGACTCTCATCAGAACGGCGATTAACTATGAAAATATACAATCTGATGATACGAACACACTAGCTAAGGCTAACAACAGCATAGCAGAAATTCAACATGCGAATGAAGAGAATAACAGGAACAAAAACCTCATGGCGAAATCGGAAGTTTCTACAAAAAGAATTAGAAAAATTTGAAACTAACAAAGCGATGACTGACAATGCATGTCATTACATTCGAATGAAGGATAAAATTTCTATTAAACTACACTACCACAGAAAGAACCCGGCGATGCAAGCCATTATTAACAAAGAAATAGATTAGCTAATTCAATCAGGCTGTATAAAGCCTTCAAGTAGCCTATATAGTTCACCCATGATGTTGGTACCCAGAAGAATGGAGAATGGAGACTTTGTATAAATTACAGAGCACTGGAAGACAGATCCACGACGGATGCTCCCACGAACAGAGCATATCCTAGATTCACTACGTTAAGCCAAGTGCATCAACACGACTGATTTGAAGAACGGATACTAGCAGATACCCTTGCACCCCAAAAGTACGAAGTACAAAGCGTTCACAGTACCATATCGTGGTTTGTACCAATGGCGAGTTATGCTATTTGGCCTCTATTCGACCCCTTCAACATTTCAATGAGCACTCGATAGTGTTATTGGAGGCGAGATGGACCCTTTTGCGTTTCGATGGCATAATTGTCGTCATCAAAAGCATAGAAGAACCCCAACAATGCCTACAATGTGTTTTTGAACGCCTACGAAGAAGTAATCTATCCATTAACAGAGAAAAATGCAATTTCTTTCAGAAACAACTGCAATATATTGGCCACCTGGTTAGAGAAACCGGTATCAGCACGGATCCAGAAAAGGTAGCAGCCATTAGAAATCTGAAACTCCCAACAAACATTCGAGAACTGCTGTTTCGGTACAGCGTCATGTTATCGGAGATTTGTGTCAAATTACACAGAAATAATCCATTCCTTGAGCCACTTATTGAAAAAGAAAACGCGCTGGAATTGGGGAAAGGAACAACAGGATGCTTTCGGTCAGTTAAAACGAAAATTAACGGAAGCACCCGTTGTGGGGTGACCAGATTTTAGCCCAAGGTTCATCGTCCAAACCGATGCTAGCAACGTCGATCTAGGAGCCGTCTTAACCCAAATGCAAGATGGTGTAGAACGAGTCAACGTAAATGCGACCAGGCGTGTACGTGGTGCTGAAAGCAACTATTCGGCCATGGCAAAAGAATGTCTGACTATAGTCTGAGCTATCCGCAAATTAAGACCCTACCTAGAGGGCAATCACTTCAATATAACCACTTATCACCAAGCCTTAAAATTGCTCAACTCAATGGAAAATCCGACAGGCCGTATTGCTCGCTGGGCCCTCGAACGCCCTCGAACGCCAAAAGTATGAGATAAAGTACCGCAAAGGTAAATATAACGTCATTGCTGACACAGTGTCACGACAGCCAGAGGTCAATCTCCTAGACTTTGCAATGACCATGGATAAATAAAATGATGCAACGAGTGATGGCTGAACCCACGCCATATCCAAGTTTTTCGGTATTCAACAGTAAGTTATACCGACACACACCCCGATAATATACGGCAAGGACAAAAATTCTTGGAGTTTATGCGTTCCAGTTTTTGATCGAAAACGAGTTCTTTATGGAAACCATGATGCACCATGATGCAGCGCTACTATTGGCCAGGAATGTTCAAGCAAATAGCCAAATATGTGCATTGCTGTGAATCTTGCCAACAGTATAAAGTAAACCAACAAACACCTGCGGGAATGATACTAACTCGATTGCCAGAGGAGCCGTGGTGCACTGTGACTGCAGATTTTATAGCACCTCATCCACGTTCAACCACTGGTCACAATATGGCACTAGTGTTAGTTGATAAGTACACCAAATAAGAACACACCATATTGTCCCCTTGCGACAAGCCACCACACTTACTTGGATAAAAGCGTTTACACAAAGGATTCTCGCTTGGTTGGGAACACCGAAAACACTCATTACGGGAAACAATTCGTAAGCCACCAATTTAATCAGTTTTTGGAAGAAATAGTGCATGGGTCAACGACAGCTTACTGAACTTCTATTTCAGGTGGCTGCTGGAAAAGCGGGTAACGGCGCACATCAAGAAACGCACATTTTCTCGCCCTTTTTCTACCCGAAGATCTCCCAAGAAACCCCAAATTGGAATCTACTTCATCGTCAGGTACGTACGCGTCGCTAGACTGGACAAAGAATGCTTAATCGTCTGCTTACAAAATCTTTGGCGACTTTTTATAATCGCCTATCCAGATGCAAACGTAAAGAGGATAAGATCTACGCCATAGATTCCTTGCGCGGGTATCCCAATGAGCCGATCGCCATGAACTTAAGACGATACTTAGAGTTCTTTCATGATACAATACAAGTGCGACATCACGCGACTATGGCATCTTCATGCTAAAAAATCTGGAGTGTGACCTATGTCAAAACAGGGGATGCTGGGACCCACTCGCGGTTCCGTACGGTTCGAAGTCGCTGGGGACCAGTCCGTGTCTTCATTATCTCCCGAAGCGAGGTGGGGATGTAAGGCAGCTTTTTGCTTCCTTACTGATAACAAATCCGTTCGCATAAGTGACCACTCGTAGAGTCTAAAAGCAGTCGGTCTGTTTGTCGTGCGCATTAAAGATTAAATATCTCTCGTTTAATCATTCCCCGAACGTAATGTAAAATACCTTCCCTTTGATGCTCGTATATTCCTTTACACTACCTTGATATCGGTCACCTTCCGCACAAACCTGTGGTAATCTAGGTTTATGCACAAAGAAAAAAAAAAATAAAAAGAAGAAATATATAGAAACAAAAAGAAAACTTATTGTGTTAGGACTATGAAACATTCTTTGCATACTTTGCGAATAAAAATGGAGCCATGAAGTTAGGTAATACTAACATGCTTGTAAAAATGATATAAATAGACTATTTGCGGAAGGCAGAGTAAGTCGGACAAGAACAGTGGGTCGTACAAGAACATTTGAGACGTCGAGAGTATTACCAAAGTAAAATGTGAATAATCTTACTCTTAAAGAAATAGATTGTAAATAAGGAAATTTGAAGTTAAAAGAATTTTGGAGTGTATTTCTCTTGAAAAGAGTATCCACGATCTAGTGATACGGTCCGTATCGAGAAAAGCGAAGTTCGTAACAATACTTTGTATGTATATTTCGCTTATTCTTTTATATGTCTCGAAAATACATGTATATAACAAAATATTTACGTTTACATAAATATGCCTAGCAATAGTATAGTCATACCTTATCTTATCCTGGGGAAACATGTTATAAATTCTGTCGATACACATGTTACAATGCGTTGAGCAACAAGCCTAATATCCCGTAGACCTCATACACATCTATATACTTGTTCTGTTTCTATATGTGTAACCTTTTAGACAACCGTAACTTTTTTTATGAATAAGTTACAGCTAGTCTGTGGAAGCGTTCTTATTGTGCAAGGATTAACGGGCTCTAATTTATTTCGCTCCCATATATTTCAATTACAAGTCGTATACATATTATGCAAAGGCACATACCTAACGGTTTTGTAAACCTAAACTTAGGTAAAATCATGTACCGAAAAAAAAGGCACTTGTCTATTAACAGCTGCGTTAGTATGCTAGCGACGGTATATGAAATGTTTTGTTTTTTAACTGACACACGCTCCAATATACTAAACGTATGAACACATACCTAATGATCTCGAATTTTCTATTTTGTCATTCTTGTATATTAACAGTTACTTCAATATACACAAGCTACCACATTGAATTGTTTTTGTTGACTAGGGATTAACGGCTTCTAAACATGTTTGACCATACGTTTTAGAAGTGAGCGCCAAGCATATACTAACACATACATGAGATAGCATTGATAATAAGACATACCTAAGAGTATCATTATAACACATACACAAGTAAGCATTGAGATTGTAGCACAGGTTCAGGCAAAGCATTTCTGTAACCGGACAGCAATGGCGATCGCGACTTTAAAAGTGCGTGTCGCAATACGCTCATTCTTTCATTTCTGTTACACCAGCCAAAGAGGTAAGATATCGCGGACAGCATATTTATTTGTGTTTGACATTACCGACAGGGATATTTTTTTTTGAGTCTACGGATAGGGGGTGGCAATCTTTGCTTAGGCGTCATCTCTGAATAACGGTAAGACTACTAAACTTTACGGATAGGGGATATCAGTCTTAGCTTAGCCGTCACCCCCGAAGAACAGATGGAACACTCTCTTCAACGACATTGAAACGGTTAGGAAAAATAAAAAAAAAATGCACGTAGGGACGGACGAGTGGCCCTATTGGCCCAAGGTTGGCTGCTGCGTAATTTTTTTTTTTGCAGGATTTCTCGGCCCGCACAAAACGCGGAAAATAATTTGAAACAAGAGTCGTGTCGCGAATCACCGCGCTGGTTTTTTTCGCTCCTTCTATAAAAATCGCTTATCGCTTACGCTATAAGCTAATTGTAAATACTCTAAGTAATTAAATTCCTCGTGGACAATAAATATATAAGTTAATGGAATTACGAAGGTTCAAGAGTTTTTATATAAATTTTCTCGGCAAGAGACTTCCTGGGTAGCCCTGACCATATTCCGAGAAGCAGGCTCGTTACTGTACAAAAACCACTTTTTTAAAATTTGTTTTGCGGGTGTTGAGATGGAGCCCAGCAGTGCCATTGGCACCTTATAAGAATCGCCTGAGGTTTATACACCTTCCGAGCTTTGAAGGAAGGTTGCATTAGGTTAGGCGTCTCGCTTATCATTAAACTGAGAAGTGTCATCCGCCGTTTTTATTGAACGAGATAGATTTTCATATTTCGGGAAAAATAATCCGTAATTATTGACTTATTGAACTACCATACTCAACCATATCAAACTTGCACTAATTACATGGTCAATCCTGCACCCCGCGTTGCTGCCGATCTTGAAATCGATGTATTGTGAGCACAAATAAAACTACTAGTACATGTTATGTACTTATGGCATTGAATAAACAGTAAATGAAACAAGGTAGGTTGACATATATGGAATAGGTGGAATAAGTACGATTTTTATTATTGATTGAACTTCACTCTTACTCATTCATAATTAAATGCATAGCGTGCATTGTAACTAATATATTTTGGTGGAATAAACAATAATTTCAATAGCAATAATATTAGGCATACTACAAGCATATCACAGCAAGTAAGCTGGTAATATAGTTTTTATTGCATAAAGAACTTCACCATTTAAATTTGTAATATGCTGTTTTGAAACATTTGGTTATCTGAACAAAAAATTTTTAAATCACGTATACCTGTACACTTTGTAAAAGTATCGCACAATTGATACTGCGTGGTATATTCAGACCACGGGCATTGAGATGATGGATAGATACCTCGGTATTTAGTGTTTTGGATTCGTCGTAAGATGATCCAATCTACTGGGATTCGATTTGTTTGTTGGAATACATTCTTAAAACTAGTGCTAGGCTAGGTTCGAATGTGAACAGTGGAACTAAAATTTTAAACGAAAATTAATCTCTGGACTGGATTAGTAGTCAGTCGTAATACTTTGGATATATTATTATTATTATTATTATTATATAAAGTTAGCCAGAGAATAAATTCTAAGACTAAAGTCTTAAACCACTAGCATCTAAGGCTTTCGGCTTTTATTTTTTTTTTTATTAGTATTATTATTATTACTATTACTATTATTATTATTAAAAACTCTACCGCACTTGAAGTTTGAACCCACGACCATTGAATTGCTAGTCGAGACTCTTGCCTACACGGCAAACCATTGTGGTTATTTGGATCCCTTATTAAGGAATTTATCCCTCGAGATCGTCCCCGTAGTACTAATGCAGTAACCCTTTTCCCTTCAAAAAACTAAATGTTTTTTCAGGCTCATTATCTCTCATTTACCAAAATGTTAGAAGGCTAAACTCGAAAATTTGTTCTACTTTCCTTAACTCAGTGAGCACGAAGTTTTCCTGTTTGGCCTTTACTGAGATTTGGTTAAAACCTGATTTACATTCGTCGGAACTTTTCCATAATTCGTTTCAGGTTTTCAGAAATGATCGACTGTATCGCAATGGTGGCGGTGTTTTAATTGCCATATGTGCGGCAGTCCCGTCCTATTCAATTGAATTTCCTACAACTCCCGACGTTGAATTTATCGCTATTCAAGCGAAAATTCCTAATTAACAATTATTTGTAACCTGTTCCTATATTCCCCAAAATTCGTATATCTCCATGTATAAGAAACAGGCCGCCCTCATTTGTGAAGTGGCCAACCATCCTAAACCTACTGATTTTGTCATTGTCTTGGGAAACTTCAGTTTGCCTCAAGTCACTTGGTGTTACAGTGATAGTTCTGGCTGTTTGCTTCCTACTTCAGCATCTGATAGAGCTGTTGTCTTCTGTAATGAATTATTTGATCATAATCAAGTACAATACAACCGTACCTCTAATTGGAATGGTAAACTGCTTGATCTTTGCTTTGCCAATTTTCCTGAGATTAGTGTTAATCGTTGTCTGGCCTTTAGTTCACTTGAGGATCCATAGCATCTTGCAATGAGTATTTCCTTTCATAACAAGCACGATGGTTCGTCGAACTTCTCTAAGGTTCTAAATTCAACTTTTTCAAAAATATATTATGATTTCCATAAAATCAATATTTCAATGCTAAAATCACATTTTTCACATATTAAGCTTGATTTCTCAGTTGGAAGTATTGATAGCTTACTGTCGTGGTTCTACAATATATTAAACCTAGCTATTTCTGCATCCGTTCCGATCAACCAATCCCCTCCTCGAAGCTCGTGTCCCCCGCGGTTGAATGAGACAATTAGATATTACAAGAATAGGATAAACAAGCTTTTCAAAACATTTTCGAAAAGTGGCTTTTCTTTCGACTATTTCGCCTAGCCAGCGGCACGACACAGATTCAATTCCCTCAACCACCAATATTATTGCATATACCTGCAGTTTATTAAATCCTCTCTATTTGCCAATCCTAAATAGTTTTTTAAGTTTGTTAACTCCAAGAGCAAAATTGTAAATCCCTCTTTTAAGGGATCTTAGCCCTCGAATGATATTGAAACCTCAAATCTCTTTGCTGAATAGTTCCGACAAAACTTTTCGACTGCTAATTCCGATTTATCAGTAAATTACCGATAAAGAATTTGGTTTCAATCCCCAGTTTGTTTATTTCTGAAAATGACATTTTTGAAGGGTTGAGTTTTCTAAAAAATAGTTGCGCGCCTATACATGATGGAATTTCATCATGTGTACTTAAATTTTGCGCTGTCGAGCGTTATCTCGAGCGTCGTTTGTTATCTGAATTATTTTTAACCAGTCCTTGAATTTAGGTGTTTTCCCTTTGTGTTGGAAGAGTAGTTTTCTTATTCCTATTCATAAAAGTGGGAGTAGAGAACTTGTTGAGAACTATAGAGGCATCGCCAGTGTTGAGGGTCTTGCCTGAACTGTTCGAGCGAATTGTGACTCAGTATTTGGTCTTTGTCATCAAATCGTATATTTCTCCACTCCAACATGGCTTTCGAAAAGTAAGATCTACAGTCACCAATCTGTTAGAGTTTACTTGTCATGTTTGCAAGGCTTTTTCTAGTGGCTCTCGCACTGATGTCATATACAGTGATTTTAGCAAAGCGTTTGATTTGGTTAACCATAAACTACTAATCTTTAAGCTCCAAGCCTCTGGCTTCCCTTTCTATTTAGCGAAATGAATAAGCTCTTATCCGCATAGCACGTCATTCAGGTGATGAAGTTAAGCTCATATGAATTCCCCTTGATGTCTGGCATACCTCAAGGCAGCCACTTAGGGCCCATTTTATTAATTTATACATTAATAACCTGCTCTTTGTGATTAAATTCTGCCAGATCCCTTTTCTACGCAAAGGCTGCACATATAGGTGCTATGTAGATTCTGTCCAAAAACAATTCTTGCTGTTTGCCCTTAGGAATTTGGATTGGGGCCCGATTGCCCCTCTTTCCCCCTATGAAAATAGGTTGCTTCTGTTATCCTTACCGCCACTTGAGGAAGAGAGACTTATTCTTACTTGCTTGGTTAAGCTTAGTCAACGTAAATAATATTATGAGCTGTTTAACCCGCTCAGAGTTGTATGCAAGAATCTAAATGACGTCTATCACTTATTCTCATTATCGGACTCTCTAAAGTCTATTAAAGCAATTTTGCTTAATACGTGTGATCTTTCTATATCGTACTTAAACTAACTTGAGTTCTCACTTTTTTTTCGAGAATTATATGGTGTTGTTAATGTGTGGTTGCGAAGCTTATGCATGTTTGCAATGGCTTAGGAGTTCACTTGCAACCTGGATCTGTTCTTGTTCGGGGTGTGCTTCTGCGCTAGCTGCGTACATGCTTTTTATTTTCCTTTTTATTTATTTATACATGAATAATTATATTTAGTTTCTTCTCTTTCTATATTTCTTTATTGTATACCAGCTTTAAAACAATTAGTATAATATTTACTTTAAACTTTGACTGCTAAACTTAATCGAATTCCATGTACAAGTAAGTAAAATAATAAATAAAATAAAAATAACATTAACCAGGGCGGAAAATACACTGGATATACCAATGGCTCCACAATTCCCAAGAAAATGTCTATTACCGCCATGTTTTGTGAATGTTCTTCAAAATTTTTGTGAATTTTATTATTCAAGCAGTGATTATATCTATAAGGTTAAAAAAGATGGAAAGTGTTCCCCCGCATATCGCACTCGTCTTGTGTCATCATTTTTGGATATCACGAAACGAAATAGTGTTGCATGGACGAGTTATGTCGAGAAAGTGTCCACCGCCGCTAACCCAATAGCGCAGCAGTATGATAATGAAATGATTTAGATAAACTTACTGTGCCAGTAATTGAACACTTATTGGAAACATGTAAATGCAACTAAAATAAAAGGGTTATGACAGTAATAAACGCTATAGAAATTGCAAGTACACACCAATAACTGTTCAAGTAACAACGTTTAAATAAAGCATCTAAAACACCAACGACACAGAAATACAACAACATCCGTAACAATAACATCAACACATCAAAAACAGTAACTTAAGCTGTAATAGTTATTCTCACAAGGGCGCACACAATAATTATTAGCGTCACAACAACAAATAACCTGCAGCAAGTCAGATCAGTGGTAACTTCAACAACATTACTAACCAGAACCGCAAAGAGAGAAACAACAATAAAACATAACGTTAGAAGTATACTTCAGTGCGCCCTAATACTGTCAAGGATGGGATGGCAATTCAGAATTTGCGGGGGACTTCCAGGATCGGTTTGCGATTCTTTTTATCGAGCTACCGTACGATATGATAAACTAAAATTTTAGTTCAGGGTACTCGATTGCTTCGTGCCGAGTTGGGCTGCTCGATCTTATTATTTAGAAAGGAATACATAGCATATCGTCGTTGCGTGTACAACATAAGAGTATAAGAAAAAAAAATAAATAAATAAACAAATCAAATTTAAAATTTAAAAACAAAGTTTGATAAATGGAATTAACTATTTAAATTGTCTACTTCTTCTTCTCATAATAGGTAGCTTGATATTCATAATACATGTATGAAATTTTCCCGTCTGTATTCTGCCCAAATAGACCCTAAATATCACGTTTCCACAATTCATTTTAAATAGTTTCCAGTAATCCTATATATGCACTTTTCGCCGGTCCCAGAAATTTTTTTGTTAATCCCATATTCATTTATAACTTTTAATATTTTATTGCACCAACACCTCAAAGTACTGAAAATAATCATTTGACTTTATTATTTTTCTCAACATTTTGGAATTTCAGAGGTTGAGTAATCTTCCTATATCCACTAATTTTATCACTAATTGTTTCCCTTGAACATGAAGCTCGATGGCTATTTTGCTGTTGAGCTAAAATCTGACATTTTAAATTCGCTACAGAGTAAACACTCATACGCTCATCAACCCCATTCTCGTTCACAGTTACTCGATAACAAGAACTGTAAACTAATCGTCGTAATCGAATCCTGATTCGAACCGCTTCGTAATGTGCCTCCCAACGCCGTTGTATGTTTCTCTAAGGAACTACGTTGGTGGTGTCCAGATTGTGCGAGAAGAAAAATCAAACCATAAAACCATTGCGCTCAAACCAAAACGATATGCATGGCGTTGACAGAGAAGCTAATTAAATTTCAGCCAATCCTTAAAGATCAAATATCTGAAAAGTTTCGGATCGCTGCACACGTCCAAGGGAGCTCCTTGTAATGTGGTGTTTCCCATTGGGTCAGTCTTTAGTCATATTCTTTCTCATGTTCTTTAAGTATCCCTTACCTTTGAATTTTTTGAAATGGTTTCAGTTAACTTAGTTAAACTCTGCGCGCATAATTCCGCATTTTCAGAAGTTTCAGTTCAGTTAAGCAACGTCTATGGACGAAGAAATCTAACTCCATGTGCTCCGATAACAGGAAAAAAAAGCTTCGTCGAGCACTTCGTAGTCTACTAAGCCTACTCTTTATATAATGCTGGGTTATTTGTTTGTAGCACCAAAACGGGGTGATAAAACTGTCGTTAAGACTGGGGAAGCAAACACAACTTCGAGGCGGCTGCAAAAAAGACAGCCGAAGTTATTGCTGGGCAATTTTTCATTTAGAAAGAACATTTCCCTCCACACCGTTTTGTGCTCCCAAGTGGAATGCCAATATCCAAACGCTAACAGCTGTACCTACTCGCTCAGGACTTTAATGCAAAGCATACATATGTAAAAGCAATAGCATTAAAACAACTACAGTGTAATAGAAATAAAACTATTTTAAACTTATTAATAATTTTGATGAACTTCGTACACTCATAAGTGATGTTAACCCAACATTTATATCCCTTCAAGAGACCCATTGAAGAAGTTTTTTAACCCTATTCCACCCAAATGATATACTGGATACTTCACGAATGTTGATCAAAATTCATATTCCAAACAAGGAGTTGATATTTTTATAAAATCAGATATACCTCACAAATCCACATAGTTAAGCTCATACATACAACCGTAGCGTATATCCCAACTTCGTTTTCTCAGCAAGAACTCTTTAATTTGTTTACCGTACTTTCCCTCCTCCCCATTAATTATATGCGGCGACTTTAATAGCTGGACCACCATCTTGGGCTCAACATGGAACAACGATCGTGGTACTATTTTAGAAAAGGCCTTCATTCAAAGCAATCTCTGGAATGGAAAACCAACGCACTTTTCAACTCATCTCACCTTTTCACATATTGATTTAACACGCTGCTGTCCGTCACTTCTTCCTTTGGTTTCTTGGTCTATTTCTGATGATCAATATAATAGTGATCACTTTCCAATTATAATCGATTTTAACCTTTCAAATTCCTCCTGGATAAAGCGGATTGGATTAATTACTCTAAACAGGCCGATTATTTTCTGAATTCAAAGCCATTTAACGGGAACTGCAACCATGATGCTGCTACTATGTCTAAAGCGATTCGCACGGCTGCTCATCTCTCTATTCGTCAATCCCAAAGCTTCCTTAAACAATCTAGTCTTCCTTAGTGGAACATTACGCTTTCGTTATTCAGGAAAAACAAAATGGATCTATGGCACCGCTTGATCATGATCATTTGTTTTTATATAAAAAGGCCAATGGTCTATTCAGGAGGGAATTACGAAGATCAAAGGCACTTGGTTTTGAACTTTTTTCGAAAAGAATTCACAGAAATAAATCAATGAAAGTTGCCTGGAAAAAAATCAACAGATTCAATGGGACTTCAAATTTGAACGAAATTTCTGACATCTGTACTCCCAATGGGACTTTAAATGAGGCATATGAGATTTGCAATTATTTTGGAAAAGTGTGGTGCGAATACTCTTCTGACAGCAACATTTCCAGTGCTCTCCCAAACTCTTTAACTACTACAAATCATTCATGTCGCGTCGGCGGTTTAAGGTTAGAGTTAACAATCATCACTCTGATCTCTTTCCGCTAGTGAAGGCATTCTACAATGATCTCCTCTTTCCGTCACGCTTTTTCAGATCGCTTTCAATGAAATTAGTAAAATTCTTTGCCGTGTACCGAGAATCGAACATTGTCTCTACGCGGACTATGTATGCATTTTAAGAAAAGAAAAAGAGAGTACGAAGGCAATCAACATCCTCGAATCTATTGGACGAGAGATCTCCACATGGACAAACTCGTCGGGCGCTAAAATTTCTATACAAAAATCCAAAACAATACACATTTGTCGAAAGCAGATATGTGATGCAGGAAACCTACTGATGCATATTAATGCCTTACCAGTACTAAACGTGCAGACGCTGCATACTCTCGGCCTCACATTTTTCAACAAAGATCGTAGGAAAACCCACTGTGTTCGATTAAAAAATTCTATTTTAACAAAGGTGAATTTCATACAGTACGTTGCTTGGAAAAGCCATGCGCACATTAACACTATTGTCTACCTTACCAAAATGCTTGTTTTAAACAAGATTGACTATGCTTTGATAATTTATGGCAATAGCTGCAAATCTAATATCAACATCCTTAAACCGGTCTATCACCAAGCCCTCAGAGCAAGTTACCGTGCTTTTTGGGCGTCGCACATATATTATATTACAATTGAAACTGGTCTCCCAGCTTTAGAAAATAGACTTTATGAGTTAAAAGTTAAAATAGCCCCAAGCTTCTTAATTCATACAAATCTATTCTCGGTGAAGATGTGAGAAAGATTATTATTACCAAGAAAATTCGAAAGTCACCATCTGCAAATTGACTATTCTTTGTACGTCGCAAAGGAGTTGAACATTGCTTTGCGTTACTCTGATTTGTGAAGAAGCAAAGTCAACTATATTTCCTTTTGCGTAACATTATTCTATTAATATTTGCTGTACACCATAGGGAGAGTTACACCAACACCATCATCATTATCATCGACATTTCAAATATTTTCATTTCAACCAAGCGGTTTAAAACTACTACCACTGTAACGTATTTACTATACCAATTTAATTTTATGGAATATTACTCTTAGTCAACATATTGTAACACTTGGTTTCATTTTGTTGCAAATGCAATCCTGTAAATTGTCGGATTGTTAATCTCAATGACAAAAAAAAAAAAAAAATTTACGGGGAACGAAATAGTTGACTGGCATCGAGGATTGGACGGCCTGAGGAGAAAGGAAAATTAAGAATAACACGAAGACAGTTTGATCTGTTGGTCAGTTGGATATCATGGCCGAGGGTTGAGGCACACAGTGTTGAAGACAAACAAGTAATATTTTCAATTAAAAGAAATTGAATTAATGAGTAAATTCAATAGTGTAATGGAAAGAAAAAAAATTAATTTTATATAAATAAGACGTAAAAGCAGATCAATAACATTTTGATTTGAGCCATAGCAATTTCGTATTTTGTTAAAACTGAGAAATTTATTGTCAACTTTTTCTCTTGTTATATTTAAGGATGTTTTCATTTTATTTACACTAATGTTGTTTGTGTACATGAATGTCTGCCATCTATTTTATCTATGCATATCATTTTATATTCCACAGAATCCGCCTGAGTCCTTTTTATAACATAGCGAATCTCGTAATCACGCCAATCATATTTAAAACATAACACTACGATCAGTTTTACTTTGAAAAGTATATTCCTACAGGACACATAGCAAAAGATGTTACTTTACGTATTCTGTGTATAGAAATATTCTGATGATATATATATAAGGCTGCCTATTTCCATTGCATGATTTTTTTGAGTGAAATGAACCATTTAAAGAGCGTGTTCACGCTTTACAGCGAATAATGCGACATACCAGCATGACTGAAACAGGAAAATTAGGGAGATTTTTTTGCTGTGTTTTACCGGATTATCTGTTGTACATAAGACGATGGAACTTCAATTCCCTAGCGAAAATTGTAGAATTAACCTGGGATTATCAGAGCAGGCCGGTAACTAGACCAACAACACCTCGACGGGAACAAAATCGAATGATGAATACACCATGTAATGATAATACTAATAATGATGGCCACTACGCTGCCATTATGGTGACAGAGACGGCCACCGTACACGTAACTGTCGCAACTGCAGACAAAATCAATGTTCAAACTATGATCCTAGAAGAGTTCCTCAAGAGCAATGTGATCATCCACTTTTGGAAAACGAAACCCGACGGAGCAGAGAGGCAGCGTGTTCCAGGATCCACACCTCTCCGCCAAGCGCCCATTATTAATTTGCAATGCTAAAAAAAAACTTACATTTACTTTGATATTGGTGGCAGCGTAATCACGGTTACTATCGATACAGCAGCTACCAATTGTTTCCATGACAACCAATTTAGAAAACAAGTTATATGGCCATTCGTAAATTTAGCAGCCAATATAGAAGTAATATTAGCCACAGGATCATTAGTCAATTGGTAACCAACTAGAGGGAATAATTTCTCTAATAATGCCAATCACTTTGATTTCATCCTGTGCCTAATGTTTTGAAAAGCCTTTAAAGCTGTGATAACTATTGCCAGTTTATCCACAACAGGTGAGGATATAGATAACGCTTTAGAACATGGTTTGGTAGCCACGTAAATTACACCCCAGGGACTCTCAGCCGCAGAATTAGGCGTACAAGTGCCCGTTAAAGATAACCCTGCTACTAACGAAACAGGCACCATGGAGGGTTGTCCAATAATATTAGATAATAACTTACCAGAAATGTGAAGCAAAGGAACAATGGCAAAAAAATCATACAAAAATTTTTTGGAACTAACGACATTAAAAGATGTTTGTGGTGTATCTATAATTACTGCACAGAGGGAACCCAACTCTATTCGTTTTGGCAAATGCAGAAGTCTCTAAATAATTAGGAAAAGAGAGTATAGAAACATCAAACAATCCTTATAGCTGTCCCATAACTGCCGTCAAAATACAGAGTTGGTCATGAAGACTCTGTATGGATTACCGTCAACTGAACAAACGATCAGAATCGTATGCGTATCCATTACCACGAATCACTAAAATTATTGTTCGAATACGGAATGCGAAATATGTTAGTAATGTTGCTAGGGATACTGAAAAATACCCACAGCCAATAATAGCAGAAAATATACTGATTTCCGACATTTCAATGATATTTGGTCTGCATTCGGCGCCTGCTACCCCACAATGATCCCTTTGTAACGTAAGAACGACAGATGTGGAACCACATTCCTTCGTCTAACTCAGCAGATATTATTGGCACCAGGAAAACACGCACGGAAAACCTAAATAATTTAGAAACGGTACTCTAACGGTTGCGGAATGAAAATTTAAAGATCAATCCTGAAAAATGCGAGTTCGGGAAAAAAGAAACGGAATATATATGCCACACAGTTGGAGCAGAAGTTATAAGAACTTATCCCGCCAACATTGAAGCCATTACAAAGCAAAAAATACCGTAGAAGGTGGGAGAAATTCGACTGTTTTTTAGAATCCTCTCATGATACAGAAGACTGAATTTCAAATATGTCTCTGAACCATTAACAAACACGCTAAGGAAAGGTATGCATCACATTTGGACAGAATCACAACAATTCGGCTATTAATATCTAAAACAAAATCCAACCGAAGCACCAATATTAACTTGTCTGGATTTTCCCCATAGATTTGTACTGCAAGCAGATGCCAACGATTGTGACCTGGAAGCTGTACTTACATAGATGGGTGTGAAGGAGAGAACGCAAATGCGTATGCAAGCGACCGATTAAAAAAGCGAAAGTAAATTATTCCACGACAGAGAAGCAACGCTTAGCCTTGATGTGAGCCCCGACCAGATATTGTTACACTGACTCAACAGTATGGCAATTTCGACGGTGATGTTGGCCAGATCGGTTTCGGAGTTTCAAACAATTCAACTTTAGCGCCCAATATTACAGGGAAAATTGAATAACGTTGTTGACGCTCTGTTGAGGCAACTAGTTGAAACGTGCCACATAGCCAGTTTTGGTCCGACTGTCAGCAAAGTATGTGCTTGGACCTAGAAGAAACTATTAGAAATTTAAAGACATCCCGAAAAATATCCTAACTAGACATTTACGAACGGCCGTATACTGTCTTTTTGGCAAGAATTAAATGAAGAGGAAAATATTTCATGAAAGCAATGTGTGCCTTGCTAGAAATTCGGAATATAGAAAACGGTGACCCGCGTTATCTGCTGATTCTACTGGCGTGAGATGTGTAGAGACATCCGTGAGTATGTTAAGAAATGCCTATCCTGCCAATCCAGCTTGTTAAAAGCTACCACGAGTACTCTAGAACCCTTGGACTCTAACATCTACGGATTTTATTGGGCCGTTTGGTATTCTTAGGCACCTTTGGCAAGTGGATTAAATTAATTCCCTTCAGGAAGGCGTCGGCAGAAAAGCGAAAGCGGTCCGGGAACGTATGTTAGCTAGTTTTGGCATATCCAAAGACCTACTCATGGATATCCGAATTCAATTTACGAGCCGTATGCTCCACCAATGTCTGAAGCAGGTGGAAGTGGAAGAAGAGTTCACAGGGCCCTATACACCACAAGAAAGTGCTACAGAAAAGACGAACCGAACGCTAAAAACAATGTTAGACCCACTATATGAAAACTAACGCACAAGGTAGCATGAATATTGCACAGACGTGACGTTAACGTAAACAGCAGCACCTCCGTACTCTCCCGCTTATTTAGCACAAGGAAGAGAGCCAAACTTACCCAGTCCGCTGTACAACAAAGTAACGAATTGTACATGCACACCGCCTAAGAATATGATAAAGCGCTTCAATGGACTGTACGAAGCGTAGGAAATTGCTTCACATAATATTAGCTGAGTATCCAAAGATCAATGTTAATATTATAATCTACGGAGACGATCCTGGTGACCAAAAATTGAGGACGAAAAGTACCTGGAAAACAACACTCATTGCTCACAGAAGTAGAAACTAGCGCCAAGGTATGATGGACCATACAATGTTAACGGCTTCGTTACTTCTACTATTGGCAAATGAAAAAAACCTGGTGGTGGAAGAAAACGCAGCGCCTACCTGCACATCGATTAAGAATTTCACGACCACTATTTCTGCGACTTGAGAAAACCTTCCTAATCAAAATGTGATCATTACCAGCAGTTTGGAGGAAGAATTACGACTAGCAAAAGCGCCAGTGCTTGGAGAAACTCTTGTGAAAGAAAAGGGTATAACCCCGGGCATATAGGAACAGAATGTTCCACTGGTAATGCAAAACTGATCTTCCTGGCTTTCCGAATTAAAATCAAGTGGTATTGCTACCTAGACCTGCTGGCCAGGATCGGCATTTTCCACATGATCGATCAATCACGTATTTACCAAACCTAAATTCTTTAGCTCGATGTCCGAAAAAAGTTTTTGATAGTGAATTCGGAACGGGAAGGCCAGGCCTATCATATTCTGGAAGTAGCAGCACTCAAGTCGTGGGAATTGGCTGGCCTATGCAGACAACCGCCCAATAATGGCAAATCGAACACCCAAAAGGTATTGACGCAATGAGTAAAAAGTTTTTTTTAACCTGTCTATGGTATCAACGAACTCCGGTCGAGCTGCTAAGACTGTTTAAAAAAATTAATAACGACGTGAGTAACCTGATCTCAGAAGAGCGTTTCGAGGACACTTTCTATGATGTGGACTTCAAAGTTTTGAAATGCAACGAGTACGATGGTTGAAGAGAACATACACAGAGGACCCAGGGAGTGTATGTGGTATCGCATGTACCCGAAGGACCACCGGAAGCTTCTACCGCCTGAAGTGCACAACCAATTTCACCGCAAGGTTCTATCTCTGAAGACAGTACAGCCAGTTACGGGTCCAACGCGGCGAAACAATCCAGCAAAACGCTAGTGATACTAAATATAGAAAAATAGGTCTACTGACGGCTTATGGGGCCTGCAACCAATTTATCGAGCAATTTATCTTTAGTATACAGGTATATAGTTGGAGACGGATTCGCGGCCGAAGAGGGTGTGTAATATTCAAAACCAAAGAGGGATTATTCGTTCTTTCGTTCCCTAGGATCGGCGCCAAGGTACTTCAACCTTACCATGCTAAAGATGAGAGTTACATCACCATTACCACCATCATCATATTGTAGTATTATCGCTTCACTTTGATTGTTTATCTACTGTCATGTTACTATTTTCATTTTATGTATAAACAACACTAGCATAAGCATTCATTTATATTAAATTATAATATTAGTGTAAGCATTTTTACATTATTGTTAGCGTAAACATTTAACTTGTTCATTTTCTTTTACTATACAAGAAGCATTTAAATAATAAAATAATTAATTAAGAAACTATCATCTTGTAGACTAAATCTGAAGATTACTTCTCATTCGTAAAATCTATTTTTTTCAATATTGCGCTGTATTCCGCGATTCTTGCGAAACCAAATTTGCGTGGGGCACGGACGGTAATATTAAAATTTACAAAGTAGATTTTTAACAAATTGCTTTCCGTACATTTTATATAACCACGTCATTTCGAATACTTTCAATTGACACAAGCGGTGTAATGTTGCTCTACACCGATAGCTTCTTACTACCGACTATTACAACATGATCGAAGCGAAATGATATAAGGGAAAAGTAAACTATTACCACCATCTATTTTACTATTAGAGGTATGTTCCTACAAGACACATAATAGGTGAAGGTATCTTATGTTTTGTGTATAGAAATAGTCGGCTGATAATATTTTCATGAGGCTACCTATTGCCATCGCATTATTGCCTTTCATGTTTTCTTTTCCTAATATCGTTACTAGCAATGTTATTTGCTAATCTGTATAATTCTATACTATTTTTATATTTACCGTTAGATTTCACATCCAAGTGTTTTTGCTGTTAATGTTATTCTTGCTTACATAGTGTGATCGTTCCCTTGAACCTTGATTTGAACATTATGTTTGTTAATTATGTTGATGTTATAAGTTTTATACATGATATTTTGGTATTTGGATATCATTCTTATTCATTTTGCCTTTGCATATTCCTCTTATTATTATTGACGTTATTATTGTTACGAAATTCTTTTCTGCATACGGTTCGTATCGCTAGAATCTTGTTTCTTTTTTTTTATGAGAAATACACTTGCATGTTTTCACTTTAAGATTCTTTTACTTACAATCCATTTCCTTAAGAGTAGGATTATTTACAATCTATTTTGCAATACTCTCGACTACTCAACCCAAATATTTCGTTTTGACTGACTGTGGCTTCCGCAAAAATTCTATTTACACACATTTTTACAAGCATATTACTATTACCTAAGTTCATGGCTTCATTTTTAATCCGTTAATTCGCTTTTCCACTAATTCGCCGCGAGTGTACATTTGGGTTTTCCCTCTCTAGGGAATTAATTTTCTGGGAAAATTAATTAGTTGGAATGAGATGGATTTGGCGTTACCGTAACACTACCCTCCGCTTAATCTTGTTCATCCCAAACAAGGTCATTTCGATAAGTGGTCAGTCGGTCCACGTGTACTACTTTGAATCTAGTTCTGCCTACGAAATATTTTTGTATTCAATAGACCAAATCATTTATCCTTGTGATGGTTTTGTATGGATCTACCCAGTTACATCGCAGTTGGTGACATATCTTTTTTGCGTAAGGGATTGTACAGTAAGACTACTCCTTTTCCTTAAATTCTTGACGAATACTTTGGGTATTGTCTTTGCGTCTTGGTTAGCTAGGGGTATACTTTCGACCATTTACTGAAGTAATCAGTGACTACCAGTACATATTTATTTCCTGTATTGCTGGCTGGAAATCATCCAGCAATATCCATTGCGATTATTTCGAAAAGTGCACCCATGGTATACTGTTACAAGCGCCTTCATGGCTTACTTTTTGGGCGTTTCCATTTGCTACAATGATCGCGAATCCATGCAGCTGCGGAATCCTTGACGCCTACCAAATAGAAATTGTTCTTGATCTTTTCCACGATTTTTGTGATTCCAAGATGTCCTCCGCTTTGTCCGTTGGGGTATTCACTTATAATTTCCCAAATTCTCGCTTCCTCAACGATAAGGCTTTGCCACTAAGCCCAATAAGACTTCACTATGGGACTTCCTCTTGCAATCTCTTCCCAGATGGGACGCTCCTTCTTTTCTATGACCTCTAAGGTCACTTTTAAGTCGGCAATTTGAACACTGCGCATGTTTTCTTTCGAAAAGTTTCCGTTGGGCTCCACTGCTTGACAGATTGCGTTATTGCCGATAGGTCTCGTCGCGTAACACAATAATTCTTCGCGGATTTGAATAAGCGTTTACTGTAGTATGCCATTGCTTTTTCATTACCATCAATTTCTTGGGAGAGCACGCTGCGTAAGCTTTCTGCGCTTGCATCGGTATCCAGTGTAAATTTTTCCCCTGGTAGTGGTTAAGCTACAATGGATGTCGCGCATAACAGCTTTTTCAACTACGTGAACGCGTGCTCTTGATAGCAAACATGGGGATCGAACCTGCAATAGTAGGTACAAAGTCCTAGGAAAATGCGATCCCCATGCAAATTGTTTGGTCGTGGTCATTCTTTTACTGGTTTCTTTTTATCTCTATCCGTGTGAACTCCATGCGTTGAAACCTTGTGCCCAAGATATGTCACTTCTTTCCCAAAGAATGTACATTTTTCGATACTCAATTTTAAATTTACTGCCCGTAATCAGTAAAAGAGATCTGGCAGATTTGTTAGATGCTCCTTGAAATCTTTACCCATGACAATAATGTCATCCAAATACACCAGGCATGTCTTCCAGTGCAGTCCTCTTAGCACGCAGTCCATTAGTCGCTCAAATGTGGCAGGCGCATTGCAAAATCCAAACGACATTACGGTGAACTGAAATAAGCCAACGGAAATTGTGGTCGTTTCCTTGTGATGCTCAGCCTCCTCAGACCTCCACTTACAAGTACCCGCATTTCAAATCTAAGGTTGAAAACCATTGCGAACCTGACAATGTGTCTAAGGTGTCATCTATCCTAAGTAAAGGCTATCTCTCCTGGTCACTTCATTCAGTTTCCTACAATCCACACAAAATTTAGTAGACCTATCTTTTTTTTTAACAAGGACCGCTGCCGAACATTAAGGACTATTTGATGGTTAAATAATTTTCCGCTTCTGCATATTTTAATGTGTAAGTGGTAACAGCTGGGTTAAAGTTTTTCGCTGTCCGACAACCTCAGCTACACTCATATTTTTTCCTTTTTTCTTCTCGCTTCCTTTTCCTTCCTTTTCACTTTCCATATATGATATGATATATATATATATATATATATATATATATATATATATCACATCATATATCATCATATATCATATCTTTGCGATATGACAAAGAAAGGAAATTTTTAAGTCAAGAATAACTAAACCTGTCTGCCAGTCTCGTTCTCCGTTAATACTGTTCTTTTGTCCGTTAGTCAATACCCATGGTCACTTTCCTATGCTCGCACGAACACATACATACGGACCGTCTTCACGGAACTTGTAGAATTGTTAGTTTGTCATTTTTTTTCTTTTTTTTAGAATTTATCAATAAAAAACATATGAAATTTCTATTAATACATATTTTTTGCTTTTCTTTTCTTCCTCTGCTGACACATAAAACTAGTTTCAGCTACCTTTATATTTCCTTAATCATATATGCCAACAAGCAAGCAAACAATAGACATTAACCTAAAAGCTACATAAATATCAATGTATAAGAAAATCTAACGCAAACATAAACACTATCTAGGATACCGTTATTCGATGACTCGTTTGTGAAAGATTCTGGCACACTATCCATAGTTTCCGTATCGTAACCCACCAAATACCATTCCACAAAAAAAAAAAAAATGACGCGATGATCAATATGCTCCTTAGGACTCTCAGGTCGATGATGATCTACCTTTGCAGACAGAATTGAAGATTTTTCATCCACCAAATATTGGTAAGAAGAATTTTTTCGAAGATGTGCCAATGCCAACGGTATGATCGATAAGTAATGATGTAAACTTACCGTAAATAGCGACACAAAATGGTACATTGGCGGCAGACAATGACGCCAGTATTAAGGTCAAAAATATTAAAAATCGCTCCACTACTGTACCGTAATGGAACAATTGAATATATGAAGATTGTTTTGCAGTTTGTACGAAACTTTCACTTTTTTTCAAATCCTTTAAAATTCCATGTTTGCATTAAAATATTTTCACTGTTTTCGCTGTTTTTTCTTTTCCGAATCAATTCGATTTATATGCATTTTATTTAGAAGTCGCGTTAAAACACGCTGTTAAAACTAAACATAAATTACATTCAATTAAAGTTTTTACACAAATTGTACATTTATTGTTCAGGCACTTTTTGATTTAATGCAAATTATTGCATACGTATATATGTGTATATATTCATATTTATGTAACTTAATTTTTATAACTTAAGTACGTTTGATTAATTAAACATTTTTCACAATTTTAAATCCCAATTCATGTTCTTTCTTTTTTTTATTTTATCTTGTCTTGTGTGGACATACTTTGATTTTATTCTTTTCGTACAAGCACATCAATCCGTAAGGTGTTATGTTGAGAACACCAAAAATATATCTTCGGACAAATTCAGCAAAAAAAGTTCTACGTCCTTATTTTCAATATTATGTTGCCAAATACTTAAATTTTGTAAATTCCACTATTTATTGTTGTTTTTTTTTAATTTTATTTTTCAATATTTTTTCCCCCCCAATTTTAATGTACAATTATTTTTCTTCAAACTTTAAACACTTTCACTTCTCAACCATTTATCGCACACTTTGTCGCTAATTGTATTTCAAAAAAACTACTTTAATGGTATACGTCGGTCTTTGATCTCTTTTACAATTCTCTCTCTAAGTAGTGCTACTGCGCGATCGGAGAATTATGAAAAGAGTTCTTAACTAATGGAATTCCGTTATTATGAATAACTCTACTCTATTTGTGAAGAGCAGGGGCAAAGACGGCCGACGAAAACCCTCTACACACTTCGGAGTTAGCCGTTGCCCCGCTGTGCTGACTCTTTTTAATTTAACGCCTGTTCGTTGTGTTTGTATCGAGTGTGTTCTTTTGTCCTTTGATCGGCATTTCCGTGCAAAATGACCTGGTTTTTGGCAGACATAACAAGTGCGTGTTTTTGAAACCGGCATTTGGTTATTTTCGCGCCGAACTTGTCAAACTGCCGCGCAGACCGCATCCGAGAAATCGTTCTTACTGGTAACTTAGGCACGTCTCACCGTCATGCTTGACGTCCACAGCACACTAGCTGCTTGTTAAGTAAGCGCGTTTCAGTAAACGTCCGCTTCACGAAGTCCTTTAACAACGTCGTCGATGTTTAACCTTTCCAGCACGTTGTCGGGCATACCGATGTATGCGAGATTGGTCAGGCATTCGATTTTGGTAGCACAATCTTGGATTTTTTAGATCAGCTTCTGACAGCGCGAAGATAACTTTAGGTGGCTTAGTTCCTTCAGATGTTTGCTATCATATTTCCTTTCCAATATATCCATATCCGTTTTTTTCCCTTACAGGGTTTATCTGGACGACTGCCGCTGCTGCTCCTCTCAAGGAGATTATTAAGGCGATCGCTTTATCGTCGTCATCCTACCGAATTGCAGCTTCAATGCGTTGAAGCTAGTGGTATCGTCAAATAGGGATGGTTTTAGTTTGATAGAGCTGGCGGTTACGCCATTAATTTGTAGCTTAGACATTTCTTTTTTAAGGCTCGCTTTACAAGACGTCAGCATCTTCATTCCTTTGCGCTTTACCTTTTTGCTTCAGCGTTTTCATTCTGGTATCAAACTGGCATTAACTTTGCCTTCGAATTGCTGGTACATTTCGTATATATATTTGCAGGATGCCTTAATTTTCCTGAATTTTCTCGATTTTTTCCATCGTGCCGTCAATTCTTGATCCTATTTCTTGTCGTATTGACTGTATTTGCTGTTGTATTTGCTGTTGTATTTGCTGTTGGACTTGCTGCATTTGCTGTTGCGCTTGCCGTTGCCCTTGCTGCATTTTCTGCATTTGTTGCATAAACTGCATAACAATGGCATTTGATATAGTTGTACCGTCTTCGCCTTTTCCTACGCTGCGTTTTTCCCCTGCTGTAGCTGTATATTCTGTTCCTTCCAAGTTATCGGTTTGCTCCCTTCCCTCGACATTATATTCGTTTTTGTTTTAATTCAGCTTTGCTACCGGCTGTACGAAGGTTTCTTTCTCCCAGCTTCTGTTTGAGTTGATCCACTTTGAGTTCTTTTAATTTCACCATTTCTTTTGGTTTCCACGATCTCTCTACTCATAACAGTTGTTACGAAAATATTTTCTGGATACGAATCGTGTCGCTAGATTGTAATTTTTTTTTTTCTAAGAGGAATCCACTTGCGCGTTTTCACTTCAAGATTCTTTTATTTACAATCAATTTGCTTAAAAGTAGGATTATTTACAATCTATTTTGGGAATAGTGTGACTGCCTTCCGCAAATAGTCTATACATTTCTACAAGCATATTGCTATTACTTAAGCTCATGGCTTTATATTTAATCCGTTAATCGGCTTTTCCGCTAAGCTTTTTCGCCGGGCGGCAGCTCTCTTTTCCCTCGCTAAGGAATTTATTTCTGGGAAAATCAATTAGTTGGAATGAACTGGATTTGGGATTCCCGTAACATTATATTGCTTTATATATTTTTTTTAGATTATCGTGGTTATTTTCATTTATATAAAACTTTATCATTGTTAATTTTATTATCACTATTGATACTAATGTAATCTTTTTCCATATATTAACTTTCCTATTATTACATCACCAACAAGGGATTCTCGTTTTGCGTTTACTGAAAGTTAGCTCAAACATATCGTTATTCGTCGAAACATTTCCCAAAAACTTTTCAGTACATGTTCAAGCGGATCGTAATCGATATTTTAATTCAAATACATTTGTCTTTTCACAATACATTTTTAAATTTGAAGGTATGAAGGTTTGATATTGAATTTTTGCTGCTAATATAAATTTATTCTTAACTTGCTCCTGTATATCTTGTCTTCTTTATTCGAGATATTTTCGAATTCTCTAAACCCGTAGACGTTATTATGGCACTTGAATCCGTCTGCTACGTACGCAGACGATGTTAAACTATTCATCCACTTTAATTCGGAGCTCTATTCCAATTATATATTACCAAATCTAAGTATAATGGCTACATGGCGCGCAATAAATTTGTTAACACTAAATGTAAACTACTCAAAAAACTATCATTCCCAAAAAGAAGTTTATTCATTTCAGAGTCCTTCAATGAGTCATATAAATTGGGGAAAGTATAATATTTCCTCGAGCGTCGGCGGCCATTCAATGGTAAACTTAATTTCCATTCACCCAAAGGATTAATAAAGTTACATGTCTGCTTAATTTTATAAAACGCTAGTCAAAAGAACTCTTTCTATAGTCTAATAGTCATATTGTTATCACGCAGAATCTATTGGATCAGTCCAAAAACCATTCGTATATTTTGGTTTCAGTTACTTGCCATGGGACCCCTACGTTTCATTACCAACATATTAAAATAGATTACTGTCAATTGGTTTACCATCACTTCAAAGGCATAGATTTGTTCTAGATATCCGCTGCTTAATAAAGTTTATGAACGGCGTTAGTTAACAAGCTTTGTTAAATAAAATTAGCTTTAATGTCCCTATCCGTCCGAGGAACGTTCGATTCATAAATCTTTGTTAATGTAGATCGAATTATGGAATGTTTATTTCACTTGGCATTCTTTATAAAAATATTGGTCTCTTGCTTATAAAGTAATATCCTTATCAGACTCTGTATACACCATTAAAAATATTCTTCACACTAATCGCAAATCGTCCTGAACATAACCAATTAACGAACAAAATTGTGTGCGGCTGAATTTCTAACATTAATTGATACGATTTCTTAAGTTCGTCTATTCCTCTTAATTTAGTCATCAAATTCAAATTTACATTTAGTAACTAATTGACCTAAATTTCGATTGTAGCTACAACTACCGGGGTCGAATGTAGGTATAGACGAAGAAATGCCCAATTGATCCATTTAAAGAAGGAGGGCAAGATCATGTAAGGGATTGATTCAGTTTGATGTGTAACACTACACTTTTAAGTAAGGTGAAGTCGGTCTAATTGAAAGAAAATCTGGGTTATGGTTAGATTAATGAGGTTTCATGACATTCCTGAATTGTGTGATGTATGATGGAAATCGTCAGGCAAGACAAATGTCGAGTAATGATTCATTAAAAAATCGGGATTGCTTGAAAAAAAGCAGCCCACAATCATTTTAGTGATATTTGGGATGTCATTAAACTAAAAAAACCTTCGGTCAAGAAAGTCTTTAGATATAACTGATGATCGGATAGGAATAACAAAACTTATATCATTACATAGACGCTAAGAAAGGTTTCGTAACTTCAAATAACTAAATACGGCTGTAACGTCCGTTAGTTTCATGCCTACCATCTCTTTAACGAACAAAAAAAGCATAATTTTTATTAGCGCTGATTTCTGAATTTGGAGACCTATAAGAACACCTTACAAAAATAATATTTTTTTAAAACTGACTATCATATGAATAGCAATAAGTTCAACATTCAAAGGTGTTGAAAACGGAAAGGACAGAGGTAGGAACGTCATCAGCAATTTTATTCAGCGTATAATTGCTCAATACTTGCGTATTTCTGTGAAAAAGAACAGAAGTATAAGTTTCAGATTTTAGCTAAGTGCTAGTAAAAACTACTACGCATCTTATAGTTGAAGTCCGTAACAATTTGAGAAATTATGGTAATAAGGGTCAGAAAAGAAGTAAATTGTTTAAACTCAATTGCCAGTAGGACTCAAGATTTTAAAGGGTGAGATATTTCCAAGCTAAGAAGAATTTAATTTAAAAGCTTCTAGAAATAGAAATAGATATGCTTCTAGAACCTTAACACGTTGCTATATTAATATATGAAAACATAGTGGTCACTCTCTCAAAGATATTCATATTATGTAATAACTACGCGGTATACGTGGAATAGCAATAAATAGACACAAAACCTGTTAATTCAACATGAAATTAATTAAACATGAAATGAGAGTTGCCCGCTCCTACCCGCAGCTACTAATTTTTTTCTCGATTCAAAGAAACAATTCTTGATTTGCCCGTAAAACTTATAAAATTCTGTATTGCAATTTTTATAGTCCAGACAAGATTAACGCAAGCTCTTTTCAGAACTATAAGTAGAATATAACACTTTACCCACGAAACTTCTTATGTACAATACCTTCTCTCGGCGAACAGGAAATAAAACGATATCTCTTAAGTAAGGAATCTTAAGATCGTGAAATTGAATTATATTTATACGTGAACGAATGGCAAGAATGTCTATTTCTTTTATTATTCTTCAATTCAATTGCAATTTACATTTCAGCTAAACTAAGAATATAACTATATGTATCCGCCTGAGTGGCCGAGTAGGCAAGAGTCTCGACTAGCAATTCAATGGTCGTGGGTTCAAACCTCAAGTGCGGTAGAGTTTTTAATAATGAAAATAATAATAATATTAATAAAAAAAAATAAATAAATAAATAAATAAAAGCCGAAAGCCTTAGATGCTAGTGCTTTAAGACTTTAGTCTTAGAATTTATTCTCTAGCTAAATTTATATAATAATAATAATAATAATAACTATATGTAATGAGTTTTACAATATTACATAAGAAAGCAGTTTATAATTATTTATAACATTGACAAATTTTATGATTACATTATAAAAATTAGCCCAATTTACATTCTGATGAATGGATTATTACCCTTTTGATCCGTCTAACCAAATTAGAAAATGAGAATAATTATTAGTGATTTTACGAGTAAGGTAGGAGCGCTTGAAAAATTCATAGTTGGAGAGATAGAACGATAGGTGAATTACGACAAGTGCCTCAAAATTTAGTGAGGTAGTAAAATTAATTTTGCCAAATCAAACTGGTGACGTGGTTACAGCATTGAACTATTTAGCCACAAATGGGACATCAAATGTCCCATTTTTTTTTTTTTTTCTTTTCATAATCCATTTCTATCATTTTGACTTGACATGGAGTGTCTTTACACATCATGTCGGGCAAAAACTGGCCTGGAAGCTGAAAGATTCGTTTCGTGTTGACTTTGCGATCGCTTTGGCCATGCAAAGTGTGCCGGTATTATCGGCCGTGCTGCAGACGCAGTCGTTGACCCTTCCAAAGGCTTACTGGGTATGTAGGAAGCGAGACATTGATTTCTACAAACTGTTCACGGAGACGAGAAATTCTTTCTCTGAATTGAGTAAAAATCTCGGCTCATTGTGGGAAAAGTTTGAGGTAATTAAGTCTAGGTTTCTTGAATGTCGCTTTATTGAGCACTCATCTTCTGCCCAGGCTAGCAAAATAGCAACTCGAAGCGTAGCTTATGGGACGTCACCCCTGATCCCCTCTAAACTTGATTCGCTGGTACAAGTTAGCGCTCCCTCTACAACGAAATTCAGCGTTTCCGATACTGCTGAGTCGGTCGGTAACAAAATAGTTACAAACAAGCCGGCAAGTCCTTCTGCTTTAAGTTATGCTGAAGTCGCAAGGGTATCTCCTCTAATCACTTTTATCTTATCACAATCTTTTTAAACTTCAAACCTCTGGCTGGCCTTCCCATTTTGTGAAATGGGTAAGCTCTTATCTGCATAATAGGTCACTCAGGGTTTTGTTTAACTTCACCACCTCACATGAATTTCGCGTTACGTCGGCCGTACCTCAAGGTAGCCACTTAGGACCCATTTTATTTAATCTATACATTAATGACTTGCCTTCGGTAATTAAATCCAAACAGATCTTAATGTATGCTGATGATGTGAAACTGTTTTCTTCTTTTTCCTTAGAATCGCAATCACATCAGCTTCAAACTGACCTGAATAATGTGGTGGCATGGTGTTCGTCGAAACCTAAATAAGTGTAAGAAGCTTTCTTTCTCAAGAAGGAAGTCATTCATTACCCACTATTTCATAGATTCACACAAGTTGGAGGACGTCGAGTCGTTCACAGACTTAGGCGTTCTCTTTGACCATATGTTACGTTTTAACTTACGCGTCGAGTTCTCGTTACGCAAAGCTAGGTCCGCGCTTGGTTTCATTAAGAGGTGATCCAAAGAGCTTGATGATCCTTATATTAGCAAAAGACTGTACATGTGTTTGGTTAGACCTATACTTGAGCATGCTTCTGTTGTGTGGTCTCCTTCATAAAGGTGCTATGTAGATTCAGTTGAATCTATTCAAATGCAATTCTTGCTATTCGCCCTTAGGAATTTGGGTTGGAATGCATCTGCTTCTCTTCCCCCTTATGAAAATAGGTTGCTCATGTTGTCCTTACCGTCTCTTGAGAAACGTAGATTTGTTCTTGGCGTTTGTTTCGTTATCAAAGTAATAAATTGTGCTATTGACTCGCCGTCATTACTTGGAGAAATAAGTTTTAATGTTCCTAACCGCTTCTCTAGGCACTTTACCTTGGTTAAGGTTAGTCATTGTAAATATAATTATGAGCTGTTTAACCCGCTCAGAGTTCTTTGCAAAAACCTAAATGACGTCTATCAGCTATTCTCATTATCGGACTCTTTAAAGTCCGTTAAAGCAACATTGCTTAATGCACGAGATTTACCAATGTCATACTTAAACTAGCTTTTAACCCTAAATAGTTATTATGACCCGAAAATGAATTGTTGTTAAATATTGTCGGTTGCCAAGCTTATGCATGTTTGCGATGGCTTAGGGGTTCATTTGCAATTTGGTCCTGTACCGGTTGTGGATGTGGCTCTGTGCTAATTGTGTACATGCTTTTTTTCATTTCTTTCTTTTTTCTTGTTACTTGTTTTATTGTACTTATACTAAGTTTTCATAATAATTATTTTAAGATTTACTTTAAGAGTCATTTGAACTCGACTATCATTTGTTTTTAGTTGAGTTTCTGTGTAAGTAGAATAAATAAATAAATAAATAAAGCGTTGAAATATTAATCAGTTTGAAATGGATTCCATTCTAGCAAATATAAGAAATTGTTTTTGATAGAATCTAATAAATCAATAAATTCATTATGATGAATACTCTAGAATGGACCTAACCAGCGCAATGAAAAAGCTTTTGGTTATGGACATGTTGAAGATCATCTCTTGATAAATGTTACCGTACGGTTAGGCGTATTAACCATAAAACATGTATATAGACAGGAACGCAGATTAAGATCAAAAATAACGACAAAATCTGTAAACCTTCAATGGTCTTCCCAAGCGTGCCATTTGTGGCCCATGCAGACGAACTTCTACAAAACAACAATTCTCTACATTTATTTAAATTAAAGGACGTGAAATTTACTTTATTCCAAAACACTAAAGCTTCTAAAACTTCCTTTAGACGATCTGGTTATGTACGTCAGAGACAGTTTCACATTGTGAGTACACATTAAGATGCATGAGTTTAGATCGCAGGTCATCATCATTTATGAATAGAATAAAGAGCAGAGGGTGAAGGGGCTACCATGTGGAGCTGCAGATGGAATTACTATTTTTCTACATTTTCTACATTTCTACATTTTCTACATTTACAAACCTTTGAAAATCTTTTCGAAGATATGGCATGACTGTTCTAAAAGGTTTGCCGCTGTAGATGTACTGGAGCTAAAACGATGTCAGCAGGTGATATAGCAATATTAACTGAATGTAAGGAACGTTTTGTTATCACGCAAGCAAAGAGCTTAGGTATCATTTATAGTACTGCCGTTTTGTATGGCGGATCTATAGCGGTTCTGCAAATGGAAACATTAAGATTACATTTTCACGTCTCTGAGAAAATACCGTTTGCTAGCGATAAGGTAAAAGATATCGGTCAGAGGCCAAACAATGTTTTTGCAACAATCTATGATGATGCAGAAAATCATGCCTTCTGAACCCAGAAACTAAAAATACATTAAGGACACTAAACAATCTCGAATTTCTGATTCAGATAAAACTATCGTAAAAAAATATTATACAATTTAATGGAATAGCCATATTCTGATTACGTTGTTCAAATAAGTTCGCTCAAAGAATTTAGCAGACATATAAGACCAAATTATAAGTTTTGTTGGATCATCTCCGAGAGCATATAAGTAGGACATTTATTTATTTTGTTTATCTATTTTACATTTTTCAATTCAGCTACTTACATATCAGCTGAATTAGGCTACTAATTGACAACTAAGCGAACAACAATAATGCAAAATTCAACACCACAATTCAATATCATTTAGTTTTCCTCTTAACAGCTTCCAAAACTTCCTAAACTTCATACTCTTTTGTTATAAGTAGGAGGTCTACCATGTTGTACTCTTTATCATAACTTTTTTTTCCAAACTTAAAAGATGATAAATCAGTCGGAGAACTAACAACTTTAAAATTTCTGAAATGGCTTTTTCTGCGACCCTTTGTTTTCTTTAGTTCCTTATAAAACCAGAACCTGACCTGTTCTAAGAGCGATATTGCGTCTTTGAACATAGCATAAAAATGTAAAATACTATTTTTCGAGGATTTACTTGGTTAGACTTTAGTTGCTATCATTCTCAGCTTTAATTAGATTATTATGTAGGAATTTAATAAAGATACCTTGCCTAACGGGCAGCTAGGTGATAACTATCTTCAGGATTGATGGACAAAGAACTGATAAGTAAGAAGAATAAAAGTATGCAGGATCTAAGAATCTACGTTGATGATTGTAGACTTTATACTTTATACAATTGACTGAGACATAGCCCACATAGAACCTCAAAAAAAAAGCAGTCAAAATTAGCGGAAGAATGTAGAGGAACAATGTGTTCAACTTGCTCATCCCACGCTCCAGAAACATCGGCTTATTTTAATTCTCCAGAAACTATGATTTGCTTTGGCTGTACAAAGTTAGAAGTTTTCGGAAGTAGCTTAACAATATTTCAGAAGAAGAACTTATTGACATACTATGTAACCATAATTTTCTACTAATTTTGCCCAACCGCCTAAAAATTTTACGTCAGATGTATTGTTTAGCAGCTACGTCCGAAGCAATTGAGAAAATGCACTGCTGTATGGTAATAATCTCGAACACACTACTTTTACTTAGACCTAAGAACATAAATTTATTTGTGAGAAATTGCTTAATGGAGTCCACAGATACATCAGACGCAACCCTAGAGAGGAATATATACTTTCTTGGTGGAACTACAAATAGGCGCGCGGCCATTATTTCTTGCTGCAGAGACTGTAATATCTTGTAACGGTGCTTCTGGGGCTGGGGTATGACTCAGTCATACCAGGATCCGTTCCAAGAAAGTTTATACTACTTGGATCTTTGGTTGACTGTTGTTTTAATTTTATTAGTTTATTACAACGATTCACAGTTTAGAGGTTACACACGGTTTTGATCCTTTTTCTTTTTACTTAAGCGCGGTAGGAAAAAAAACCAGCCTGGTGGCCCGACTTTTCTTCACGTTCTGTTCTTTACTTTTTTTATTATTTGTTTCCGACGTCGCGAGTTCCTAGAACGAGACGAATTGTTTTTCCGTGGGTCATAGCAGCCGCGAGTCCCTACCTAGCTGGTCTTTGTACAGAAAAAAAAAAGGTGTCCACCAGTCCTTCAGAGGTGGCGATTAAGCTGAATCAGCACACCCCCTATCCGTAGAGTCGGTAGTCCTTTTCGTCCTTCAGGGATGACGATTAAGCTGAACCAGCACATCCCCTATCCGTAAAGTCAAAAAAAAAACCTAGTAGTCAAAGTCGTTAGTGTTTTTAACTTACCTCGGCGGCGGCTATGACACAATAGAGAGCGAGCGTACTGCGACACGCGCTTATATAGTGCTGGCCACCAAGCTGTCCCGTTATGAGAATGCTATACTTGCATGGGTTGGTTTGGGTTCGATCGCGCTTGTTTGATCGAACCTGTCAATTTGCCTTACAAGTACAAGTACATGTTATACTTAGGCATGCAACTTATCTACCTGCTTAATGCTATGATTCTACGTATGAGGGTTAGTATATACTTATCTAGCTGTGTCTATCTACCGTTATGGGATCTGTTTACACTTTACTTTTGATTCTATACGTTAATATGCCTAATACAGTCTAATGATGTTGATTGTGTATATGTGTGGGTGCAGGAGTATGTGTATTTTTGTGTCTGCTTGTAGGTATGTGTGTATATATTTAATTAACGAAATGTTAATATTAGTGCGGGAGGAGAATGGTAGCCTCTATAACGGACGACTCGGACGGATTTCATTTATCATGGTGGACTAATTTTTAGTAAGGAAGCAAAACGCTTTCTTACAATCTGAAGGATTTAGGTCTCTAGCGGAGGGAGAAGTCTCATTACTCATAGGAGCTAGCATCTTTACTGCACCAATAAAGCCGATTTCCAGGCTACTATTAGCTTTTTCGTTCACAGCATTGGCGGCAGCTTGCAACTTTTGCACCGGAAGGTTTTGAACTGATGCTATTGATGGATTCGGGAAGGTGATATCTAAAACTCGACCGAAGAAAACGTTGGGGCTTAATCCAAACGAAGCGGTAGCTACAGCATAAGAATAGCTATGAAGAGCCCCGAGAGTTAATATTTTAATCGGTGCAGAAAGAAAAGTTGTACGCGGAGCAGCAGGAGAAAATCCAGAGTTCTTTAAATACTCGCGCCCTAATATATGTTGTTGGCCTAATATATGTTGAATTTTAAAGTCAAAGCTGACAGCTGCTCGTTTAATTCAAAAAGATAATTTGCTTATTGTTGAATTTTGAAAGTCGATGACATTCTTTTCACAGTCTGGGAATGACCACCACTAACCGTTTGTAGGTTCTACAATTCTGTCAGCTGTTCTTCTGGTAAGGGTCACACATCTAGAGTGGCCGAAGCGTTCACATAACTAACAGATTACGTGCCGATCCGAACCATTTCCAAACTTGCTGAACAGATTTCATAAAAGCATTCCATTGCAGACAGGCTTGAAGTGGCATTGATGATTATTTTATTATTGCTAATGAAATTACTGTTGTAATTAAATGTAATGAGCTATAACAGAGTGATGCTGTTAAGGCTAATCTTATTGTTATTTCCGCTGCATTTGTCTGTAGTTTAGATTAGTTATTAACGCTTTAGAATGTAATGTTTGTGATTATTGTATTGATTGTGTTAATGCATACATATACGCAAGGTTCATCTTTCAGTCTTAACTTTTTCTATATATTCAGTCTTAACTTTTCTATATGGTAAAATTTTCATACACTGCAACAATCAGTTTTCCGTTGACTAGTTGCAGCACAAGAACTAACTGAAGTTTTAGAGCAACCTACATATGCATTGTCGACCGAAGATGATCTTGAATGAAAGATAGAACGTGTTTGGAAAATCGAAGAAGTGCTAGAGTTAGGGCGAATTTCCTTACCCTCAGGGAACACCTCGAAGCACATTTTGCTGTGGAGATAACACACGGCCTCTTTTATAAAGGAACGCTTGTTTAGGAAGATTCCAGACAAATAACCGTAAACTGATTTTACGCACTAGAAAGATTATTAGCGGAAGGACGAAGTATCAAAACCCAAAAACATTAATGATGAAATCATGGATGAATATGAATCTTTAGGCTACATGAGAGAAGTTGATCTTAATACTACAAGAGCTCCATGATATTTTATACCTTAACATGGTGTGAAAAAGGAAGAACGCGATTCTACTAAACTAAGCGTGGCATTTCACACACGAGTAATTACTTCAAGTCCATTATTTCTAGACTACTTAATGTGCACAGGGTCAGTAGTACAGAGCGAACTATTCTCAACATTAATTCGCTTCCGAATAATACGAATCGTATTCACTACCGATATTGAAAAAATGTACCGACAAGTCGAGATATCTTAAGAATACAAAAGATGTGAAACCATCGCGTGGAGGAGTAATACATTCGAATTTTTGAAGTGTTATGGCTCCAATGCTGTGACTTACGGAAAATGGTCCTTACGTTGGTAAAGCACTTCTATGTTGATAATTGCTTGTCGAAGTGAAATAATCTCTCAACCGCCATACACGCGCAAAAGGAGCTAAGTGCAACCTTAATTAATACTCAAGTTTTGTAATCAATTTCCTCAGAACTTCAAGTAGTTAATTTAGATTTCAACAACGATGCCACCAATACTACAAAAACACTTAGTTTTATATGGATGCCAAAAAGGACCTAGCTTTGCATCCAAGTCAATATTTCTAAGGTTTTCCTCCACTTAAAAAGGACCGTTGTATCTGACGTTGCCAGAATCTTTTATCCTATGTGACTGTTGTCACTTGATCATTGTCACGTCGAAAATCCTAATACACTAATTATGGAAACATAAAAGAAATTAGTTGCTGTTCAAACAACACCTTTTCTAAATTCTGATAATATTGAAAAGGTAATTTATAATATTAACCACAGGAACTCATTCGTTAACCAAAGGCATACTTCCGTTCTCAAGACTAAGACGATTAGACTCTATTAAAAATAAAATCGGGAAAACTGAGTTTGAGTTCTTGTTGAAATCAGGCGTATATAGAACCTCAAATTCTTCTGTGGCCTCAGCCCTACATTTGCTAACCAAAAAACAGCTAAATAAGCAGCGACCTTTTGAAGATTATAGGCGATTAAGCTGCGGCCTGATCTATATCTGCTACGTCATATTTAAGATATATACTGAAGTTTTAGAAACCAGAATATCTTTTGCAAACTTGATCTGATCAAAGCATACCATCAAACACCAATTGCTGATGCATAAAACGTTACGGAATTTGGCCCAGAGGTTCTAAAGATTTGTGAATGAAGTATGCAGAGGGTTTGACCACATTTTCGTATACATCGACGACGTTCCGCTTGCAAGTGATCAGTTGGAGCATTTAAGACTAATACTCAATTAACTTCAAAACTATGATTTGAACATTAAATTCGGTGCCTCCACTATCGATTTTATCGGTTAAAAAATTTCGAAACAAAAAATTCGACAATCTCAGAACAAGGTAGCGTCCGAAATCCGCAAACAACGGCAAAAGTTTATAGGAACTATCAATTATTTTCACAGATATATTCCTAAATTAGATCACTTGTTCAAAACACAACATTATTAATAAAGCAGTTAACTCCAACAAAACAGTTTTAAATTCGAATAAAGTAGGTATAGAATCATTTGAGCTATTTAAAGAGACGTTCTCCTCACGAGTTTTGTTCAACTATTTCAAAAAGGAGACAGGACTATCTTTAACAATCGATGTTTCAAATTTCGCAATAGGTAGTGTTATACAATAGTCCGCAAAACGAGTCACTGAGCGCTTATCCTTCCTTTCGAAGAAACGAAATATAGTAGATTTGCTGACGAGTTATCAGCGCCAAATATTTTAGGCATTTTTAGAGGGTCGGCAGTTTGCTATTTTGACTGACTAAGACCGTTAACAATGGCTTTAACACAGGCATATGCGAAGACACTAACGGTGTGTCAATCGCACTTTCGCGAGCTTTCGAAGTCAATACCTTGAAATTTACGGATTTAAATTTCAAAGTACTTTTTAATGAACGACGACTCAATAGCCAGTTAAAGCATTTGTTGAAGAAGCAGTGCAATAATTTAGAACTTCTCAAAGCTGCTGCACTAAATTTCGAAATTGTTTGTAAATATTCTGGTAAATCTCCTAGTCCTTACGTGCCATAAATCCTGGAAATATAGTTTTCAACAAAATTCATAACATATCTCACCCAGTCGTTAGACCCATAGGACACCTCATTAATACCAGAAGTTTTTGACCAAGTACGTGTGGGGAATACAACGTATCGTCCAGTCAGCGTAAGCAGTGTCAAAGGTTAAAGGTGCATCGATATGCAAAGTCACCTATTGCTCGGATTCCTATTACCACAACATTGAACATTTGAACATATACATTATTTTTTTGGCCCACTACCGCCATCAAAAGATCGTCGTTACTTTTTCACGATTATAGATCGTTGTTCTTGTTAGCTATAGATGTATGCCTTGAGAGATATCAAATGCAATACGTTCCTAATCAATTATATTTGACAATTCGGAGCCTCTTACTAACGACCAAGACGCATATTTTACGTCGGGTTTATTTACACAGTTGATTTTTTACTAGGCTACCATAGAATTACCTCCTTCCTGTATCGTATGCAGGCTAATGGTATGGTAGAACGTTTTCATAGGGCAATTGGTTTGAGGAACTTCCTACAGTACTTTTAAGTTTAAGACCAAAGCACAGATACCCGCTGAAATAATATACGGACAGATTTTACAATTTTCAGGCCAACTATTGGTTTCAATTCCCGCTACCAAAACGTTTAACATTTTGAACAATCTTAGGGACCAAGGCCAAATTCAGTATGTTGGGACTACAAACGTAGAAAGGAAAAACCCATATGCAATTATATCATGTCATTAACATGCAAATAACAATGCAAATGTATGGATATTGACACAAAAATTTAATGACGTCAGGTACTTGAATTTGAAATTTTATCACGCCTCCTTAAATTCGACTATCAATACTAGAGATACCATGTAAATGGTTTGGCATAACAACACGTGTAAAATTAAGAATCGCAAAATCATGCAAAAAATGGTACCAAAAACTAATATGTGTATGGATATGTAGCTACGAATTGTGCCATGGTGCGTGAGTAATAGAAGATAAATTGAATTTATGTGAAATGTCACTAGTGTCCCCACCTTCATTAAATATGGGCGATTACAAGGTAAAAAAAAATTATTTCTTAAAAGAATTTGAGAACTGACTTTAGAGTAAAAAAAAATCTTGTTTGAGTTATCAAAAGTATTAAAAGAGCAAAATTTTTAGTAATAGAAGACAAAATCGTTACTTTTCTTTGTTCGTGAAGGCGTATGCATTTTCTTCGTATGGCGAAACTTTGCATTTATCTGTACATAACTGTACCCTCTTCTTTGGGAGCAGACCCATGAGTATGAGAGCAGAGCAAAACCGAGCTTAGAATTTGTGATTACTGGAATGTTGCCATTATTAATCCACTGTTTTCCTCAGCTTTCCTTCAGTGCATTGATGAATCAAGAATTGCTTTAGAATAACATACACGATGCAGTACTTGACATTGGCTGGTTCACTCGTAAATAGCTTTGGGTCTACAGCGTAGCAATCGATTTTTGCTCGAGGCATCCGCTATTTCCGGCGAATCCTTGTTAATGTTAACTTGAGATTTATACTCATCCGAGAAGAGGAACATAAATTTGGACGAACGATACTTTTTTACATACCATTACAGCGAAGTATTGATGTCGTCAGATGGCATGGCTTAATAAGATGGGATACATGTTAAATGGAAAATTGATGAATTGGTGTATTAACAAAAATTTTCTATTCAGGTAAAATATTTTTTTTTTTATTTTTGCGATTTGACATCGCACCTTTTGAAATTTGTCTATATGTCTAACCATCTTTTGTGTAACAAGACGAAATTACGTGCTTGGAAAAGATCAACAAATCGGAGGATGCAAAAAGATAGACGCACGTTTCATTGAAAAGCAAGCTAGTTAGTTCGGGGTGTTTTATATCTTTATCCCACACATTCTTCACACATGCTAAAACCATTATGAAGGTGGACGGACAAACAAATTTTGCTGGATAAGCTGATTTTATACTCTGGGCCGCTTTATACTATGACCTACCAACAGTCTACGTCGGGCCATGACTTTATATGGGAGACTCCAAGGCTGAGCCGATGACCCCTATAGCCCACCCTCCTCTTTATATAAACATAAGCAAAAGAATTTACATTGCAAATAAATTAAAAAAATATTTCTTATTTCAGTATCCTTCACGTTAAATTTTTACGAAAATATAGTTTTTTTTAAAAAAAAGCAAACAAAAACCCAAATATGTACGTATACATCTACTGTTTGAAAAAATTTTAGGACTTTTAGAAATATGATATAAATAGAAAAAACCTGGTGGAAGGATGGCAACGGAACTCTGCTTGTGTTGCTGGTAAGTATTCTGATGATGACGACGATCAAAAAATTGTTGTAGAGGCGACCAATCCTGATGCATTACTATCTCCATGATGATGACATAATCGTTTGATTTAATTGTATTTTACATTAAATGATCTCGATGTTGTTTATAAAAAACATTATTCACAGTTGAGTTTTGAAATAACTGTTTATGGAAAAGCGATAACACATATAATTAATAGAGAAAGTTCCAAGAATGGGCACATATATTTGATGTTATGTAAATTAATAAAAATTTTTATATGAATTATTGTTGTTAATAATCTATATATGCTTAATTTTAAGGTTAGAGAAATTGGTTCGTACACAAGTTTGACTGAATAGTTTTCAATATGGAATTTGATTGTCGTAATTTCTAAAGCTGTTTTCATCTATTTCTCTTTTATGATCTTTTGCTTTTCTACATAATAAAAAAAATTTATTTGCATTTCATTGCGTTTCATTACTTTTGTTTTTTTGTTCATATTTGTAATTTTTTTGGTTCTTAAGTGTTACAGTTTTTATACACAAATTATTCAAAATAATCTATAGTTATATAATATATTTTTCTGAAAGGCAGACGATACACAGAAGAAGCAATTTCCATCGCACATAAAAACGCAGTGTTTAATATATCTTTTCATGTCAATTATATTATATATTTTTAAATATTAATTTCATTCTTCCCTTAACACCCTTATGTTTATCCGCAAATCGTAACTCCCAAGATTTCGCTCAGTTTAACAGAATTATTTCTTTTGTGTATTTATTTGCTTCGAATTAATTCCAATATATCAAATGCAAGCATTGGGTTTCCCACATGCTTAAAATTATAAAACGACCTGTTCCCAAAATGGTGAAGTTCGTGTTAACCATGAATTATGCCAATTCGGTTCTTTATTTTCACAAATGATCGGTGGTGGTGAAATGTGGTTGTAACAGAATGTTGTAGCATGCATGTATCTCATCATACAATCAATTTAATAAGAGAAAAATTCAGACACCGTGCATATTCCAAAAATTCTTATGTGAGTTTGCCACAAAATACATGCGATATAATTCTATAGGACTTTTTCCTTGCGCTTATGTTAAATCCAAACTTTCAATAATGTCATTCTATTCGTATTACTGTTGATATAAGAGTAGATTTATTTGGGAAAGTGACTAATAATTGATGCTCCAAGATTGAATTTTTACACAACGCCAGAGGCGGCGTTTACATAATCATTAAATAAAAATGGCATGAACAACATCTATCTATTTAAAACAAAAGAAAATTAAAAACACATATTTGTTTGATCACCCCACCTATGCCATTAATTATCTAGAATAATGTTTTAACATATTCGTTACGATTTCATTCTCAGAAACAAAAAGTCAGCATTTTAGTATAAAAACGTATATATCCGTTCCATCTATAGTTTCTTATAATTAAAGTGGAATCGAGTTTTCCACACTAGCGCCGTAATTAAAATAAACTAATACTATTCTTTAGCAGTCAGAATTTCAACTGTGACGTATGTCATAATTTTAGCTGTATTCAATAATTAGGTATATATTCTTCGCATTGGAATTAGTGAATCCCAATTCAGTGACTCTTTTACGAAGTAAAAAAAAAGAAGAAAATGATGGTAACAAAGGCCTAAGGACTTTATTCTGGGTCAATAGATTAAAGGCACTGGTTCGTTGTTTTTTTGATGGCATGTGAAAATATTATTATAAAGCAATGATGTTTTAAATTTGCATTTAAATTGGCCGCAAAGCATACGAGCTGCTTTTGACACCTTGTCATGCCTTGTGCCCGCTTTACATTTCTTTATTTTCTTCTTATAATTACTATTATAGGTGAATATTGATTGAACAGCATATAATATGATAGCAAAACTTGTTTAAGTTAAGTATATATCGCCAATACATCCGGTTTAAAGAATTTTATCTTCTTCAGATAATTGGCGAGCACAAATTCTCCCACAAAGTGTTTTGTTTCATGCGAGAATCTGGAATTCAGTTAACCTAAAAAAAATTTCTCTTTTCTTAAAATTGTTGTTTTTGCTCTTTTTAAAGAATTTCAATATCTGCCCTTAATTTGGAGGTGCTATTGTTGTCAACGAGCTTTTTTTGTTATTATCTTTGGATATTTCTATCATTGTTTTCAAATAGAGTGCGTTAGTTTCGTTCGAAGGTTGGTACTGTCATTCTACGATCTTAGTAAATGAAGTGTTCTTCATCAATATTATTTAATCTATGGTCATGATCCCTTAAAGATGAATGCCTTTGAGTAAGGGTCATTTTAAATGGAAAGAAATTTGTGGAATCTACGAATTACATACCCGTTCTATATGTTCGCCAGTCACCAATTGCTACAATACACTCAATGAGTGAAAAGTAAATCTTTTGAATTAAAAAACGCATCTTCTTATTGCAGACACTAGCAACTGGGTTTCCAAAATGGTTAAGTAAACCAAAAGTGTGATGGAAAGTCTATAGGCCTGGAATGGAATGTTCAGATATTCACTAAATACTTGAAGAGATTTTGGTATTATACGCTTGTATCATCATATTTTAAATGGAATTCATATGTAGAATTATTAAATTAATGTTAATTAATATATGCTACAAAACGAGCTGGCACGAAAACACTTCGATCTCAATAAAAAAAAAATGCTTATATATATATATATGTACAGATATATAAGAAAAAAAAAAAAACATAAATTAAAAATAAACAAATGCCATTTAAAAAAAAAAATTAAATAAACAAACATCATTAAAAAAAAAGCAAAAATCAAATCAACTGCAGCATCTCTTATATTGCTGTCAGGAATGATCTACAGATTATCACCGTCGGTGTGCATATATTAAAGAAAAACAAATGTTTAGTTTGTTATAAACTCGGTAAACCTAATAGTAAAGAAAAGATCCCTGTGTACAAATGAAACTATCACATTGTTAGTTTTTCATTAAGAATAGTTAAAAAAATAAAATATAGTGCCAAAAAATATGCATAATGCTTCAGTTATTATTTTGATTATAGGATTAACGAAAATAAAAATTGATTAAATAAAAAAGAATGAACAATTTTTTTTTAGCAAAAGAGCTCTAAAATTATAAGAATTAGTGAAGTACAAGTTAACAAAGCGAAAGTTTGTGCGAAATATTCGTGTAAAGTATTTTTGAATATTCCAGAAATAGAGTGGCAAGGAAAGAAAAGATTAAACAGTTAGAACATATAAAAGCAAGTAACAAGTGTTGGGAAATCCGGGAACTATGTGTATCCATATTCTAATAAATTGAGGAATCGTATGCGAAGGGTAAATTTTAAATACAAAACTGTCACTAACTTGTTACTGTATCAATGACGCTATGCTCATGCATTCAATGAAGCATTTGTACTCATATCTAACAATCGATATTTACCAGAAAACACCATCAACAACAGTAGCGGTAGGTCATTCTTAACATTTCATAGGAAGATCGCAAAACTACAACAAAGATAAAAGATATTACACTTTTATTATACTAAACACAAATTACAAAAAAAGGAAAAAATAAATAAATAAATAGATAAAAAACGACATTGACAGATTTAATAGACATTTCTTGTCAAGCTTTGGCTTTAACAAAATCAAGTCTCTATGACATTGACTTTAAAATTATAATATCGTGGTGTCCATGTATTAAAATTTATTTTAAACCGCCACTAGTGCCGAGTACTCAAAACCTTGCTACCTTGGATGCATAACACGCCCGATCGCAAAATAAACCAGCGTATATTTTTAAGAAATTTCATATTTTGATTTTTGTACACGGTTAAGGAGTAAAGCAACCGTAACAGTCTATAGAAAGAGTTTTTTGTGATCTTGTGATAGGAGGAAATGTAGTGGAATAATAATATTTGTCAAGGTTGTTAGTCTTGGTATAACAAAGTATTTAGGAAAAATATCAAAATATGACAACACCCTGAACACATCATCATCCCAAGAAGCTCTACAGCATGCAGAGTACCTGCTGCAAATTTGAATTAAAAAAAAATTAGTCTACATTCCTTTGCCGAGCGAAACAAAAGGTTTTAAAAACATTGACTTTTGGGTCTTGGGCGAATACTTAAATGAAAAAGTTACATTTTTGACCAAAAAAAGGTACAGACTTAATTGCAAATGTTTAAATTGACTTATCGAAACTACGCACATACAAAATGTTATTTTAAAGGTACTGCGAAAAATTCCTCCTCGTTTCCTTTCCTTAATAACTCCTTTTCTACATCTTCTGCTGCATCTGTCGAAGACAGAAATACACGCTTTAGACTTTATATTTTAGTATATCACAAACGAAATGGCGGAAGGAGATTTGGAAATTAGATATAAGAAAATTTGCAATCAACACAAAAAACTTCATCCAAGATTTATAATTTCTTGGCAGAAGCTGTGAAGGCTATCGAACCACTCTAAGCTTCATATGTAAGCAACGGCCATTTGCACGAAGTTGCAATAACATTCTTTTATTTAGAATGACTTTTAAATTAACATAAACACTTTACAAAGGCACATAAAACATTAGGCTATAACTTCCCCCCTGATGCGTATAGTATGCAGGGAAAAGCAACAATTTGCAAAGAAAAAATGTTTTCTTTCAAAAATTTAGAACAAAATTTACTCTTTTAGCTAGCTTTTTACTCTTCTTTTGAATTTCTTTATGAATCTGTAGTTCCCTTGTTTTTAGCTGGTATTCTTAGATATTGAACTTAGTCCTGTAGTTTTTAATCTTACAGTTTATCATTCACACAACTCCGTGTACAAAACCGATATTCACAGCAAATGTTTGCAAATAGGCTCACTTACTAGCTTTTTGAATTCAACTTCAGTTCCGACAAATTCTGTACATCTTTCCCGCACCTATTTATGACCTTTTTCGTAATTTGAATTTCGGAACTCTTGATTGGGTAACACACCACCACACGGAATAAAATCCGTTATCATCCGCTATAGGTGACGAATTAGGGATCTTTTGAAAGAGACCGTCCATTCCATCCGATGGCCACTGATGATAGGTCATTTAAGTTAAGTGTAGGCACTTAAATTTTAGTTTTAGCCGCCAGGTTCTTTATAAGCAATTATACCCCTTTCTATATTATTCGAAATATATATTTTAGTTAGTGACATAAGCCAATTAATAAAAGAAAATTGAATTATAACGTCAACAGACATTAGGATTTTTATTCAAGTGATATAAATAACGAAGATAAGGACGCGTGCGCATACGCCGGCATTATTTTATTAAAAAGTACATTTTTCCAACGAAGGAAAAATTCCGTTCTTTATATGTTCCTGTGTTCTTTTTGTTTACTAACATACTTCTGCTGCTTCTTTCGTTCGTTTCGTACGTTTGATTGTTTTCCTTTGCACCTATTTTTAAAAATTATAAAAACCACCTATCCGTATGTTGATTTCACGTTTGCACGGAAACTATCTTTTGGAGTCCAATGCGAACGTGCAACAAAGCGGCGGTGCTGCAACGGCGGTGGTAACGATCTATCCAACATGATGTCTGCGTCACTCCGGCCATGACATCAATGACATAATTGCAACAAACCCAGTCACTTGTCGTCACGTTATTAATTACATCAACACATTACACATGGACGCGCCACATGCCATCATTATTATAGCAAATAGTACATTTAAACAAACCAAACGCAATTTCGGTTTGGAAATAAAATGGGCGAAGGAATGTACTCCACAACGCCTGGAATGTCCACTTTCATCGTAAAACAGATGCCATGTATAGGTGTTCCTCTGCCCTACAGCAAAAATTTTTCATAAATAACGGAAAGCTAGAGCTAAACTTGACAATGAAATATCTGAAAAATATTAGCCAGTATAGACGAAAGATACGACCTTTGAGAACAATCTGCATCTATTGCTACGAAACGGAAATTAACTCAGTCAAAGTAGACGTTAAAGCTTTTGTCCGTCAGACAAATATCAACAGTTGACATATATCAACAGCAAAATTTTGATAAAACATTTTAAAGATGAAACAGCCATTATATGTATTTATGTTTTTTAATATTTAGATGAAACTTTTTTATTATTCAATATGTAAAGCGGTTCGAATTACGAAGATTTCAATTTTTCTTCTCAAGTGTGTATATTAACGTGTCTACGTTAATTTTAATTGAATTAATTCAAGCTGAACGCGGTAATTTGTCTCTCTTATCCAGCAGTTTTTGCGTACTTTATATGTTTCGTCTTGAAAACGCTAAAAGTTATTATAATGGATTCGGTTTTAGTTATTGCAACATTAAAAGCCCAGGCGAATAATTGTGCCTCTTATCGTGGGTACATTTCATCCATTAAATTCGTGTGTTTCTATATTATCGCAAATGAAGGGAAGATAAAATGATATAGCCTTTTGTCTTATGTTGATGGCAAGTTACGTGACCGACGATGAAATAAGTGCCGGAAAAAACTGAAGTAAATTATAGAATATTTTGGGTTAATTGAATAAATTACACTTAATTAATATTTAATGAAATTTTATTAAATATATATTAAATTAATGTGTGGAAAAAAAAAGGTTAAAATCTGACCGGCTTTCGTTCGAGCGAGGGTGTATTATTTCAGCATAAAAATATTTTTGGGATCTATTCACATATTCTCGATATTGATTTCCTTTACACTAATTGCACTAAGGCCTTCCACACAATTCATCACATTTAGTTAATTGGTTATCCGTTGTACGTTGGCGGTAGATGGTTAAAGGTGGCCATCAACTCATTCCTTTCTGACCAGATTCCCGTCACTTCGGGAGTCGCTCAAGGAAGTCACTTATCCTATACATTAATGAGCCTCCATTAAATTAATTCACGTCATATTGTAATGTACGTCAAACTATTCTCGTGTTTTAAATCGGTTCGCGTCTTCCCCAAGCTGAATTAAATACTTTAGTAACTTGGTGCTCATTTAATTCTATGATAAGCAATGTAAGAGACTATCAGTTTCAAATTGCAATTCGTTCTCAACGGAATAATTTTTTGATCCACACGCGTTAGAGAATGTGCTCTCGTTTCTTGATCTAGGTCTTCTGTCCGTTCATAAACTTCGATTAAATTTACGTACGGTACAATATTTGAGTGAAGTTGTGTCAGCGCTAGACTTTATTAAACGTTGAGGCGCTTAGTATGACCTACACTAAAATATGTTTCGGCTGTTTTTTGTTTTGTTCTTCGGTAGTTTCTTATCGTTGTCGTGTTCATTCAATTAAATCTGTGCTTTTTGCGTTAAGAAATATTGGTTGGAATTCACTTGTTCTTCTATCACCTTATGAAAATAATCAGTACTCATAATCAGTATTTCCAATTTTTAATTGTAGACAATGCCGGGTGGAAATTTGGCAGCGAGGGAGATGAGATGTGAATTGGAATTGTCATCGATAACATGGGCAACGATGTACATTTCAAAATTTTTAATAACAAAAATTTACAATGGTTCTAAGATACATAAACAAAGACATGTCTTCTAATAACCCCGAATTTACAACTTTTAGCTTTCAAAAGGATTTGCGATCGATGTGTGTCAAATTGTCGTCTTTTAGTCAAAGATAATATGTTATGTGCAAGAAAATGAGAAAATTTTAATATAAGCTTACAAGCAATGATTGAAAAGTTAATCTAATAATAGCAATCATATGTTCGCAAAGAATAATAACAAATTAGTATTAATAGGCTCATCCAGTTTGTGTTTCCGAAAGTACACGTAAATAAAATGCGCTTCTAACTGAGATTTGCATGAAATTATCTTATGATACTCTTTGGGACCTGCCATAGTTTGGGGAATACAACAAATACATATTTGCACAGCGTACACGAATTGTTAAAACTTATTACAAAACAATGAGTTCACGGTTACGTTTCGGGCATTTAGCATGAAATTCACATTCACTTCGTAACACAAAATTGTTTTAGAATGTGGTTTGTAGGATGAAAATGTCAGTTTAGTTAGTAGTTACTGGTAGCGGAGAACGCTAGGAGAGAAATGATTACTGATTTTTTGTGGCTCGAAGTAAGCGATTTCGGCTTAGACGATGTGGGGCTTTAACACAATGCTGCAACATACTATACATTTTGTGGCACAACTAGTTTATTCCGAGATAAGTAATTTCCAAAAATGCCTATAAGAGCCATAAAGATCATGCGATGCAACTGTATCGGAGCTTTCATTTACCACAATAAGCCACGAGTTCTCAATCACCTTATTCGCCCAGATTAGTCATGTTAATGGTGAAATGCTGCTTCTTGTTGTTGTCGTTAATTGTTTAGTTATTAAAAAATAAAAAATACCTACACGATAACCCTATTTTTAATAGTTCTAGCGTTAAGCATCGGATAATTTTTTTTTTAAAAATTAATTTAAAAGTGAATTATTTTTATTTTTTGCGTAAAGAATCGCTGAAAAATCGGACATATTTTACTTTATCGAAAAAAAAGGTTGGCGAATTTTATCTTGAAGCTGCAAGTATCTACCGACACAACGGGATAAGGATCTAACAGCAAGCGGCATGGTAAGCTTGAAAAGCGATCGAGGAAAGCGTGTTTAAGTTTTTAAGTTTCAGCTCTGAACAAATTTTTGTTATACGTGTAACCTACAATGTCTACACCACGTAATTAATATATTGGTTACCTCATGGCTCATGCCAAGACTCAGTTTTGTAATTTTCAAGAGATTCGTTGCGCTCAAAATCCTTAGAAATAGAAAATTCACAAGGAGATATTAGTCTTTAGAGAATAAGGTTTTAGTATTTGTAAGCGCAAATAGACAAGTTTGAATACAACAACTGACACATTTCAATTATTTTTATTTATTGCATAACCAAGATATTGTAATTTTAGTTCTTCATCTATATAAAGATTGCGTTAATTAATGTATTAATATAAATCGTTCTGTAGCTTAACTTTCTTCATTTTCTATTATATTTTTTCAAGTCAATTATAATTATGAATAAATTACTCTTAGTCTTTTCATATGCGCAAGTTTGTATAGTCTCTGTAAAGGAACAATAATTACTATGATTTACATCGCTATTGCAAATAAAACGTCACAGTTATTAAATTCCTGGGCTTTGAATATAAAAATAAACAATATTCATCAATCACACAACACACAACAAAATTTCGTCAAAGATTTAATTGAAAGCAATTAAAGATTCATGAGTAGTTTACATGAACGTTCTCATATATTATATTATATTTTTCTAGCTAAGTCTGTGAAGAAAAAGAATATTTTTAATTTTTATTTTTAAATAAGAGTACTGAAGAGCGAGGGAGATTGCAACGCTAATTATAATTTTCGTCAACGGCAGGCCTGATGACTGATATTTCCAAGTTATAGGAAACGCACTGGTAGCACTGGCATAAGTTATAGTAATTGAAAGGCACACATAGTACTATTTCCTTAACACGATCATTCGTGCGACTATTCTACTATGCATACATATTCGACCAGCGACTCAGCGGATGTGCCTGAAGGTGTGGTACATCTTCACACAGAAAATATCACAATGTGTGCCTTTTAAAAAATTTTCAGGACCGCAGTCGACGAATATTATTAGATAAAGAAGTATAGAAGCCACATTTGGTATATTATCAAAGCAGAAATACATCAATAAGGATTTTGGCAAGCCAACTTATACAAACTCTTGAATTCGATTTCATTTAAATCAAATAACCTAAAGATAAATTAAAAAAAAAATTGCCGTTGGTTTTGAAGACCCTTTCTTGTTTCAACTTTGTCTTTTATTTAACTCATCCACTTATATAATCTGTGTTAATCATTAGGACAAGGTCATGCAAAATATACATAATATTAATTTTATATATCTGTGACTTTTTGTTTTGAATTATCATGAGAAAAGAAAAAGAGGTTGACTTTTCTATACCTGACATTGAATTCGATCAGTTGTGTTATTTACCATCAACTAAATCAGGGAGCTGATATTGTATTTTTTTCTACATTCTCCTTATTTTTCACTAGAGATCACAGAAGAACAAAAGTGTTAATTTTTAATTGAAATAATAAAAGGATTCTGTTAACACGTTCGCGGACATTAAAAATTTCAGGGAGCTGCAAAAATAGACAGGCAATTATTTTTGAAACTAGTTGTAATATCCAAAATATAATTATACATATATTATAAGGGTAGTCAGAACATCGTATTTCAACTGTTATATGAAATCAATGTTATAGCATCCATTAATTACAAAAACTATTATATTAATTGCAAAAACTTAAGGTTACATGAAATTAAATGAACAAAAATTGGCTTTCAAATTTGAATGCTGTAGCATTCACGTCATTTTACATCACTATGAAAATGAATGCTATAGCATTCACGTCCGCGAACATGTTAACTGTTATAACATTGCAATGTCGTATAATATAATATTATTGTATATTAGAAAATAATAAAATAATTCATAATAAGTATATAAATTAATTCATTTATAGTAAGTTCTTGACGCGATTAAAATTTAAATTTGATTCGGCTAACTAATCACGTCTTGCCTGACAATAATTAGATGTGGACGCATCTTCTTAAGATATAGCGTTGCTTTGTGTGATCGTATTTCAAACTGGGACTCTTATATGAGGATACTACCTTCAAGCTTTAAGTAAGTTGAGGTTATCACGCTGATGGACATAGCATACTTGTTGGTAACTTCACATAAGTCAAGTTCCATGCCAAAACAAGTCCACACGCGGGAAGGATTACTTTTTTACCTAATTCCTGTGCAATTGCTGCCGAAATGTTGTACATGACAATATAATAGGTGTACACGATACAGTATCGAAAGCGCATAAAACGATAACAAACTTGAAAGAAACCACTATCTTTGACGATATTTTCTTTATTTTTGACAAACATCGGTACTTTTCTGAATAATACTGACACAAAATAATCCACGTTCTTAAAGCGATCTCAACAATAGCAATAACGTTGCGATTATCATGGTGATATTCAATTCAATTCCGTCTGGTTAAACTTTAATAAAATTCAACTTCCGGCTAATCAAACGGTATTAAATACTGTAATAATTACTGATTACTGATTTTCCTCTCTTACTCTATAATGAAAGCGGGTCTGTATTACGTCAATCGCCAGCACAACAAATGTACGTGGTCACAACCCCATGACAGTCATGCCTTGTAGAAGAGAGAATGCGACGCCGATATATTTCATTCATAAATTGTAATAACTTTGTGCGCTGATGTTAATGAAAATATATCGCTTGTGCTTTATTAAAATGGAATGATTTTTTATGGCAGAAAATTCTTCTAGTTGAACGTGGAATGACTTTATTTTCTAGATAAGGACAAGTATATACAACGGAGACTCATATACAAATTATAAACAATAATGTTATTTTCGTATATTATAAAATATTTCACATAAACAATATCTCTTTTCCGAAATGTTTTCCTCAGGGCCTCAATATAAGATTAATGCAATTTAGTGATTTTTGCAGAAATTGAAACGGTCTAATGCTTTCAATGTAAGAGTAAAAATATTCATGTAATCGATATTTTGTGTAGGTTTTAGCGCTTACGATGAACAATGCATTTCTATAACAGTCAAATGACTGGGAAGTCTGTTAACTTTTACTTTTATTATAACTTCAATCTATAAGAGGCAATTAGATTGCAACCCGATTAAACAAATAAATATTGCAGTATCGCAAATGCCGGTATAAGCTTCCACATCATCCTCCTAGATAAGCTAGATCATATTTTATCGGGTTTAGAAGAAATGCTAATCGAGAAATCGCATTCGAGACGTTTTCTATCACACTGGGGTCTTATTGTATAATGCAACAATCATGTTTCCTTGTAGCACTCTAATTAGAAAAAAGGCTTAGTTTTTGTACATAAAGTATGCGTGAGCACATTGTAGAACATATGTTTATTTTATCTTATCGCTACTTTTCATCAGCACATTTAACATTATTGGAGCACATAACACCAAAAGGAAAACGCAACAACAGTTTGTTCACGTGCCACCCGGAAATGTTAACACTTTTATAGATTAAATTTAGTTTATTATATTATCAAACTGAGTTGTTTCCTGCTTTCGTACAGAGAAAAGAACTGTGTTCGAGTTAGACGGAATTTTTGAAACTCTTTTGCGATTTTCGATAAGTATAATAAATATTAAAAAAAACAATGTCGATTGTAAACTATTATTTTTTGGGAGCAACGCTATAAATGCAATGTGCTATGTAAGTTGGCAGTTTCTTTGCATAATATACACTACGTTAGCATGGCATGCAGATATGCGCTCGTGCATAAGTAATGGGATTATTAAGCCATAACCAAGGTATAAGGCAATTTATTACAGGCACATATGTTAAGTGTAGAAGTCTAATTATTAGATTTTTCCGTACTGTGGATGAAATCATTTATTGATTAAGCAATTCTAAAATGTTATTTTTACGGTAAAAACTTAAACTCAGAGGACACAATACCGATTTAAAATTTTGGAAAGATAGAAATAACTAAATTGTCGAAACTGAAATAGAGATTTCTATCGTATATATTTATTGGTAAAGAATATTTAGCGCACCTGTGCAGCTATTAACATTTGCTAAAGTTGTGGGGGTAGCGGTATTTGCTAATGGTGTTTTCGAAAGTTGTTCCTATTGTGCTATTATAATGTAGCTTACCTATTTATTGTCACACGAAACATGACTGAGCGATCCTCGATCTCCTGAAAATAGGAATTATGACTTCAGGTGTGACGGCGAGCTTGCTTTTAAACGGAAGCAAGATTAATAACTCTGTTTGGGGGCCGACAATAAGTTGGAAGGGTGATAAGAACTTTTGCTATCTTTCGGGACTATTGCATCAGAGTTCCTATTATAATGCTACTTATTGCATCTTCTAAACGCATAAAATTTTATTAATTATTTCTTCGACAAGAACGCTACTTCGATTAGATTAGCTTTCTTTATTATTGTCCATTTTCTTTGCGACAGCAAAAGTGCTTCCAGCGATACATTCTTATATCTTATAAACTTTTTTTTTGTGAACTATTTCTTTTCTCCTTCTTGTGACGATTGTTACATTTTGCAAATTTTGCAAATTAAACTTTGCAAATGTAACAATTGCAATAAATGCAATAAATGAGAACTCGATGATATGATTTAATTACTGTGGGCATGGAATAGTAATAGAGACATAATGTGGAATGATCGCGTGACTTTCCAGGTTTCTCAATAGATGGGACAATAGCGCTCGTCATCTATATTGTAATCAACATATATTTAATTAGTCAGTATAAACGTCGATAAAATTTTTGCTTTACATTATGTTAACGTATTTGATATAAAGATTTTTAAGAATAAAATTTTATGAAAAATTGGATTCTTTGCTTTCCAAATGTGCGGCTAAATCGATTTCTTATAGTGAAAAATATATCGTTTTTTTCTTTGCGACTATATATGCTGGATTAAACGGATAGCTATGGTCGATGATCCGTCGAAGGACTGCGTTAGTTCTATCGTAGGTCTAGAAGAGTGGATGTAGATTTCTGTAAGTTATTCAAGGATGTAACGTATCGTAATGTTGCGCATGCCTCTCATTATTTGAACTATTTCCAGGTAATAATTTTTATTATGAATTTTTTCCATAATCAGTAGATATCGCTAATGTGATGTTACAGCAGTCCTTTCAGCGTTGGAAAAATTGACAATACTCTATCAAAACATCAGCAGCCTTAGAAGCCTATTCTATCCTGGTTAAGGCAAGCTGTTAATACATAGATACTTAATATAATTCTCATCCCTATTTTTATGTTTTAGTAAACGTTTACCTCGCAATCTAATTTAATTTATGAATAAATTAATAAAAAAAAAATTATATTTTTATAGGCCTGTCTTTTTATATTTTCTATAAAATTGCATTAAAATACTGCAATTATTTTCTCTTCCATTTTTTAGGCACTTATCGTTCATATTTTTTTCAAATTTTTTCTTACATTTTTTAATTTTATTTTAAAAAATAATGCCAAATTGATAGTATTAGTCGATTTTAATCTACCTAATATATTGTTGGTTGTAAACGGTGATCTCTGACATTATATACTCTGGTCATATCAATGCGTTTTTTGATGCCGTCGTGATGTACTTTTCAACTATAATTTCGACGTAAATTTGTATTTTCTGTAACACTAATTTATCTTTACCTTGCAGCTTTTTCTTCGACTCACTTGGAGGTATTCATCGCCCGTAGTTGTTGCTTACGCTAAATGGATTGTTAGATAACAAATTGTTCAATCAAAAAGTTATTAATGATAGCCATTTCCTTTTTAACTCAAATTACGGTAAAGTTTGAAATTTTTTGTCTAGCACATTATTTGGGATTTAGACTATGAAGACGTAAATAGCTATTATTTGCAGACAGTTTTTTTCAGTCATAAGTTTGGTTCTGCTAAAACCTAGGTCTAATCCCTTTGTTTCCCTGTCTGGTAAAGTAGGCATTTACAGATGGTCCGTAATCAGAAAAATAGGTTATTCAAAATGCACGAACGTAGTTGTACGTTTGGAGACCATAGGTTGCACTCTAGTACTATGCGAGTTTATTATACCGTAAAAGTTTGTTGTTATTTCAATTCTATTTATTTAGTGAGAGCCACACTTTTTAGTAATTTCAGTTTGGAAAAAGCGCTAACTTCGGCTATACCCCCGCATTTTCAATGAACTTTTTAATACGGTCTTTGTAACGTGGAAAAATAAGGCTAGTATTCCATATCAACGAAAAGTAAAATTTTTTCAGACATGTATTAAAAATAATTATAATCGGTAAAGAAACACAACACCTCCGAAAATAAGCGGCAACCTTATCAGGTGTGGGGAAGTTGGAAACTTTCAGAGTCGGCGACGGTGAAAATATTTCCAGATAAACCTATCGTTAGGTTCACCATTAATCTCTTCAGCAGCTTCCGCCAAATCATATTTGTTAAAATCATCATTCCTCAGAACACTTGATCTTGTTTACTTTTCCAGATTTTTTCTTTGTTTCTAAGACACTGTTGGGCTTAACAACGAAAATTATAGTTAGCAAACTAGGTTTACCATTTGACTTCATAATTTTGGTCAATTCTTGGTCCGGCATTTTACTCTCCATCATAAATGTCCAACCATTTATCTCGGCATAAGATTTCACAAATTAATTCATACTTTAAATCTGCTGCTTTATACTGTCCTAGTAATTTTCTGTTGAACGCAAAATGGTGAAAGACTGAATCACATTCATGGTTTTGTAAAGCATGCCAGTATCACTTACTTGCATTGCCGATTACCAAACCATAAATTTCTACAAACACTTCATCATAACGATTACGATTCATTTAATAGTTTTATGTAACAGAAATGAAACTTTCACAGCGGAACCCCACTTATAATGTTATTACCAAATCAAATAATCAAACAAAATCAAATGCTATATCTGTTTCAATAGAAATTACTATATACTTGTATAAAAACTTTAAGTTTACTAAATAAAAATTAGAGGACTCAGAATTTGCATTTGTACCACCAATTGAATTTAGATAGCCCCACGTGAATGAGCACAAAACGATAGAGTCGGAGTCTTTAAATGAAAATTAATATGTTAATTACGAGCATAGGCTCGTTACGTTTTATAAATTAGTCCTTGTATATTACTTAAAAGAATCACGTACCAATATAGCTCTTAATAGCGGACTTTTTGTTTTCAAACTAAACAAACTCGGTTTGGCTACTGCTACCATTTGTTTCTATTATTTGATTTAAATGACGTTTTATTTAATTGTTCTCGTAACTTAAAATAACAGCAATATGATCTAGGTCGAGGCTGTTGCTTAATGGTCGGTTTCTATGGACTTGATGTTTCCTTTGTCTTTTCAATTCGTTATGTATTTAGACTGCTGCTTTTCGAATTTTCTTGTTGTTGTTGAAGGCTTTAAATTTCTGAAACCAGTGCTCAACGATCTTTCATACAATACCGTTGCACAATGTATAGTTTTGCGGTAGTCAATGTTGAGTCGTTCTCTCTGTATCACAGCGATGACTTGCCTTTATACTAGCAGTAACAGACTCCTTGAATGTTTTCACAAATTTTCAGCCTATTAGTCGCTGGGCGTACAGGACGGGTAAGGTATGTAATTAATTAAACTCATCGATAAAAATTCTTTAAATTCGCCTGAATACTTCAACCCATTTCGAAAAAGAGTCAATTATCGAAAAAGAGCAAATGCTATTAATGGGTCCACATAAAGAATATTTATTCTGCTCCATATTTTATTACAAGGCATCCAAGGGATCAGTTCGGACTCTTCTCCGAACTTCTTCGTAAGTCTTAGCAAGGCTTACATGCTTGTATCAATGATTCTATTCGTTTTTCAATTATAATGATCTTGTTAAAGGTTTTGTCTTTACAATACCAATACCGATGTATGCAGTTGCATATAGCAAAATCATATTCCACTGACAGTTCCATTTGTTTGTTTCGAAAAATTGAACATTCATAATTTTGCAATTCATTAACTGTTCCTTGAAGAATTGAGTATCTACGAGTTTCACCTGCAATATCCTTGAGTTTTGGATATAATTGATTTTCAGTTTCAATCAGACAGGGAAAAACCCAGGTGCACATTCGCGGCAGGTCATGCAGCTGCCGGCCAAGGAAAACGATTAACGGAAAAGCCGGTTAACGGATTAAAAATGAAGCCATGAAGTTAAGTGATTGTAACATGCTTGTAAAAAGGTGTATAAATAGATTATTTGCGGAAGGCTGAGTTCGTCGGACAAGAGCGTTGAGTCGTACAAGAACATTTGAGTTGAAAAAGCATATTTAAGTTGAGAAGTCGAGAGTATTTCCAAAGTAAAATGTAAATAATCTTACCGTTAAAGGGACAAATTGTAAATAAAGGAACTTGAAGCTAAAAAAATTTTGAAGTGCATTTCTCTTCAAAATAATATCCATGATCTAGTGACGGTATCGAGAAAAGCTCGTAATAATATGTTCTTTCTTAGTAATCATGAGTAACATTTGTTTGCGGCATGCGATGTAAACCATCTTAACCTCCACGACTAGGTCCTTTAACGTGCTCAGCAGTGTAGTTCAGGCCGAATAATGTTAGTGCCCACCTCTGTAAACGTGCTGAAGCCACTATTGGTAAGCCTTTTTTTACCAAATGTACAGATTGGTGGCTTGGTTCACAATACTAAAAATATATATTATTTTAATTTTGTAATAAAAAATTTGGAAATGTTTCTTTTTCGGCAGTTTGAGACGGATGGCCTGCAACTCTTATAAAACCGCTTTTAATAATCTAGCATGTTACTCCAAATCTTTTTTGCCAATTGCTATATTTGATAAGCTAAATAAACAACAGCATTGGGAATACTATGCAGCACACTGTCCATTGTTTTTTAAATAAGGTTGGCGGCGTTTTAGTATCAGATGGTATAGCGCTTTATTTTTAATCTACCTATCTGCGCTGTGAAAGGCAATTGACATTGATCATGTAATTCAAGTTGACTGTATGCGTTAGATAGGTCAAGTTTAGTGAAATTAAACCACCTTCTAAGGATGCTCGTATTTTATCAATACGTGATAGTGAATATTTGAAGTCCACCAATTGTTTATTGCTGGTGACCTGATAGTCGCCTCATACGTGAATGTGTCCATTTTCTTTCAAAACTTATATTAAGTGTGCACTCCAATCTGAGTTATTTACTCGCTCTAGAACATCAAATTCGTCGTTTAAGTCATCTAGCTTTTGTACTATTTTTGCTTTCCAAGCGGATGGAACAAGTCTAGGATTTAAGTAAATTGGTTTTGCCCTTTGATCAATGTTTAGTGTTATTCTGGTGCTTTTATAATTGACTAATTGATTACAAAATACTTGGCTGAATTGAGTTTTAATTTGGTCATTGACGTATTTATAATCTTCCTGTAACTCGACTTCGTTTACTGTAATGTGATTCAAATGAAAGGCTCTGAAAAATGAAGGACCAAAGAGTGGAGAATTTGTTGTATTCCATACTACAACACTCTTTCACGATGCCATTGAAGTGACTTTGGCCTTGCACTTACCAACAATTGATATGAGATCACCACTATAGTTGATGTAAGAATTGTTGCCTTTTCTAAGTTTCATTTTCAGGCTCTTGTATTTTAGAAATTATGTCGAGAGTAATGTGGAGGGACTGTCCGTATCACCACCCACCAACACCAACACTGTCAATTTTTACCGGCAACGTGTATGAAGCATCGTGAGGTTTATCAAAATACTAAAAATAAAGTTTTCAAAATTTGGTTCGCTATTGATAAGACTTAACTTTTTTTAGCTTTCAATTTTGACCGCCACACTGAGGCAATGTGGCCTATTTCACAACAGATATGGTATGTTCCAGTCCTGATCTTGCAATTTTTCACCTCCTGGCTCTTCCAACCGCAGTGTCTGCGTAATTCATGTTTCTGGTTTGGTTTTATTCTTATTATCGCTTTCTCTCTGTTAAGGCTTACTTTATTAAAGCAGTTAGCATGATTGTCAACGCTATTATTATTAGATGAAATCTTCGTTTCGATGATCAACGCTTTTTAAATGCATCATGAAAAGTAAGCGTATCATCCTCTTCACATAACTTGATGAAAATCGTTTCGTAAATCGATTATGAATCTGTCTTTGACGAATGCCCCTGAGTGCTCGCCAAATTTACAATACAGTGCTAACTATTTTACTCTGCCGGACCATTCGGCAACTGTTTCGTCATTGTTTTCTGTAGAATTATGACAGTTTGTTGGTCTCTCGGAAAATGATTGTAGAGTGAGTATAATGGGTGCTTAGATTCTTATATAATTTTTTGTACGTTTGGCTAACTGGAGATTGAAGGCAACAAAAACTGTGGAATATAAAATAAGCACCATTTCCATTACACTTAAGTAGTATGGCGTTTTTGACATTGTCTTCTTCACAATTTATTTCGCAGAAGTGATTCTCTTGCCGCTCTTTTGAAATATTTCGCTATTCTTTTGTTGGAGAAAAGTACACAAAATATGTTATATTATAAAAAGTTAATCGTTGCGCAATATTTTTATTCCCTGTATCTGTTTCGATTTACTTTTAATATATTTATATTTAATTCAAAAATTAATTATATAAACTGTATTTTTCTCATTGCCCAAATGTTATGTACTGTGGGGCCGTTTCGGCCCTTTCCTTAGGCTGGGGCAGCTCAGCGGCCCAGGGAAGGAAAGCAAACACAAGAAAATTTATATTTGTTATTATATTACTTATTTTATCTTAGGCTATTCGTATTTTAACACTTCCCCTCCCCAGAGACGGAGAGTCCGTGAGGCCAAAACGTGGGTATGACTTTGGGTCCTCACAGTACCAAACGCAAAAAACACGTTTAGATTAATTCAGCGGTTTTCATTTTATTATCTTCTGTACATGCTGGAATTGCCAAATGCAAAGTTTAGTAATTTAATATGAATGTATTGCCAGGTAAACATATCTGACAGATATTGTTATCTCTCTGTCTTTCTATCTTTACATCTATAAATATATTTATATACATATATTATATTTTATATATGATATTTATATCTAACACCGAAGAATGAATGGTATATTCATTTTGCCAAAAAGTTTGCAATACCTGGAAGGAAGGATAAGAAACCCCATAAAGTATATATATTCTTGATTAGTATCAAATTTTAAATCAATTTAAGTATGTCGATCTGTCCGCCTGTTGGTCTGTGTGTTTGGCCGTCTGCATAATGTCTGTTTTAAACATTCCTGTGGCCTCAAAAAGTTTCGGATTCAAATTTGGCAGAAACATTGGAAACATTGGAAGCTCATGCAGCCAAATTGGTATTGTAAATGGGCCAAATTGGGCGAACAACACGTCTACAGTACCACATAATCTGACAACAGCTATGCTTTTCAAAAGGAATAAAAAATGGTGTTTTGCTCATTACTCGTAAATGAAAGCAGATAAATGTATAAAGATTTGAAGGCATATTATACGAGACATGCTGTAGTACCTGTACAAAAATAGAAACAATTGACCATCACATTGTAATGTATGAAAATGTAATTTTTTTCAATACTTGTATAACGCGCAGAAAAAATACATAAAGTATATGAATTCTTGGCCAGTTGCATATTTGGAATGCGCATAAACATGTCCGTTTGTTCGTAATCGTATCTGTCCAATTGTATACTGTCTCCAGCTAGCGAAAAAAACAATATCGCCCACAAATTTTCAAAAGAGTTTGGAAGTGACGTAACGCCTAAGCAAAAAAATTGTTGTTTTGGGAATAAAAAAATCAGCCGCGCCCACTCCATATTATAAAGCATAAAAATTTTGTTCTTTCATTTTCTGTGTTGTTTTACGATAATGGCGATGGATATAAAAGATTCGATCACGACCGAATATAATTCTCTTGTTTACTCTTATATATATTTGCAATGTTTGTTTATGACATATATACATATTACTATCATTGTTGTTATTATTAATTTGGCCAGAGAAATTAATTCCAAGACTAAAATCTTAAAAAACTACCATTTAAAACTATCGCCCTTATTAAAAACTCTACCGCATTTGAGATTCGAGCCCACGACTATTGATATGCTAGTCGAGACTCTTAGTCTTCGACCACTCAGAATGATCATATATGTGTATGATTACTAATATCCTCGTTTGTTTATAAAGCTACCACGAAAAAAGTATTCTTCTCAGCGGTCAGCATAATTAAACATTAATGAGATGGCTTAGATAACGTTCCACTTAAAAAGTTATATCAGCAATACCTACCATTCAAGCATCAAAAGTTTGCCAACTACGCACCTAGTTGTGGCTTGAGTGTCATATGTACAGCCATCCCCTTTATCAAACCCTCAGATGAAAGACTCTCAAAGAGTTTATTTATTGTCAAAGAAGAGTCCAGCGGCAGTCAGTCCCGCTAGATCTTTCACCTTACTCTCATAATCATGCTGTAACTGTCCTGCCCTATACTTCAAAACCTTGGTCTTATTCGCAATAAAGAAGCTTATATAAATCAAAACCGAGTCATTATGGATAAAACTATACCAAAATATCAACATATCAATCACAAAAATGGAATTGATCTAATTGAATTATAAGAACAAACAGCACACGAGAAAACGTAAAGTCGCTTTTGGGTTCATATAAATCAACTAATTTAATTCACCACGCATATGCTTTCGTCAGTTTTTTTACTCTTCTTTATTTTAAAGTTCTTAGTATAACAAACTACTTTATATGTTGTAGGGCTAGTCATTGAACACCGACTCATAGTTCTTAATGATCAAAAATGTGTATAAACACTTTCTTTTTTGTATATATAGGGTTTACAACCTTTTCATAGTATAAAATTTTATGAAGCAAATCGTTTTGTTTACGTTTTCCACTGTTTCTTTTTGCGTGTTCATATTTTTAACGTTTTAATACTTTTTATGTATTTTTGATGTCTTGTAATCTCTTTTAATTTTCTCCACCTTCTTTAATATTGTGTTGTAAATTCTTCATTGCTTTAAAAGTTTGTGCCCTTTTAATGAATTTATCAAAATTTTTTAAGATGTTATATAACGGCTTCTACAGGGGCATTTGCCGGCATTTGTGATCGTTTGATTTTAATTTTTTTAATTTTTCGGTTAAACTTATAACTTGAATTGTACCCATATACTGATGTTATAATGTTAACTTAGATTAATTAATTTATTTTTTGCAGTATTACATCATGCGGAGGTAATGCCTTTAAAATCGGATCGTAAGACTTACCCTATATCTCCGTATAAACTCTCTGTAATTCAAATATGTAAAATTATTAAATCTCAGAATGGAGGTCTATCAAAAAGTCAGTTTAAGACCTAACAAGCTATAATGCCGCCTTCGCGACTTTCCAGTTTTAGATATAAACAGATGATATAGGTAGCTCGGATGCTCTTTTTTGTTTATAAGTATTAATTACAGCGTATCTTGTCAAAACTCATTAGTAATACAATGTTTTGACGTGAACGAAACGTGAAAGGCCAAACAAAGGAAACTTATTCTAATATACTTTCATGACGTTACCTAACGTTATCTAAAAAAGCGACCACATTTACAAGCATCATCAAAGAAAAAGAGCGATACGACGTTTATTTCTATCCAAATTGATATCGTAAATTGTTGAAATAACCTAACACATTTGTTGGTACAAGGCTACGTGGCTATAACACGCATGCATAAGTTAGGAGGTGCCTATATGTACCTTAGTTCATAATTACGTAATACGTATTGTTATCTTCTATTTAAACATGACATTATATATATCATTCGTTTCTGTTCATTATAAGTAATGCCAGCTAGTTTCTTCTTAATAGTCAAACAGTGCGGATCAGTTCCTTTGCAATCACGTTAGATACGAAAATTTCACGAATAATTTTGAATCATGAAAACTTGTCAAAGGTCAAAATTGTTAAGACCAATATCAGTACACGTTAGAAAGCTAATATATATCAATGATGCTAGCATTAAGCCTTTAAAATTATATCATTAAAAAAATATATCATTGAATAGATGTTCAATTTAATATCAACAAAACAAAAATTCATAACGGTTCAAGTGAGATACTACAGTGACATACCCAATTAACGCATCTGTATTTAGCTCATTTTATTATTATTATTTCGTCGACTAACTCATAACATCAGAACAAATAAACGTTATTTGATGAGTCAGCTCTACCAAAATTATGAAAGAAAAGTTTAATCACACTCGTTATGCATGGTGTCTACCATCTAGTGGTGTCTAATAGTAATTCAACGCTTTTTGTTGAGATTGCTTATAACCTACTGTAAATCTGAGAGAGAATTGTTTGTAAGACTGAGTTTGTAATGGAAATGCTAGGGAGAAATATGACAGCAATAGATTAGGATGATAGCAGCTTGAGGCACTTTGGTTTTTCGTTGGTCGATGATATGAACGATGCGAAAAAAAATGTTAAAGTTCTGAAATTGTCAAGAATCTCAGGCATACATATAAGTTAACGAAATTTTTACGTTCGTTTCTTTTATAATTTTTTGCATTTTTCTCGTCACACGTTTATCACATTTCTGATTTGACGACTTGTCGCAGAATTACGGTATTAAAATTTGTTTGTCAAATACCAAAAGCTTAATGTGAGAATTCCTATTATATCTTTCTTCTTAGAAGATTACTCTTACTGTCGCAGTGTCGCGAGAATTTACGTAAACAGCGCTTTCTATGAGAAACAACGTTTCCACGCTAAAATTTTTGCCAATTATTAATGTTCAGGTACTTATCGAAAATGTTGTTACTTGAAATAAATTTTTTACTTTTAATCAAGTCCGCCTGAGTGGCCGAGCAGGCAAGAGTCTCAGCTAGCAATTCAATGGTCACGGGTTCAAACCTCAAGTGCGGTAGAGTTTTTAATAATGATAATAATTATAATTATAATAGTAATAATAATATTAATAAAAATTAAAAAGCCGAAAGCCTTAGATGCTAGTGCTTTAAGACTTTAGTCTTAGAATTTATTCTCTGGCTAAATTTATATAATAATAATAATAATACTTTTAACCAAGTATTATATTAAATAAAACATTTGCAGTGAAGTATTGAAACAGAAAAGATCGTTTCATTTAAGCAGACTACAAATGGACTTATATAATAGTATGATTCTAAAGTTTCAGTACATTTACAAAAACTTCATGGTCGCGCTGAATGAAGTGAAAATACTTGTTGGTGATTATGGCACTGCTTGTGTTAAAATAAAGGACTGTATTAATTGTCTAGAGAATGAAGTATTACAGTAAAGAAAAAATCATCAGTATTTGTGAAATAAAAAAGTGCGATTATAAATCTATGTATACACAATAATGCGGCTATGATAACCCAAAAAATACTTTCCGCAAACCATATCATATATTATGGATATTACGATAATTATCTTTGTGTCTATATTTGTATTTCATTACCTAAATAATGGATGCACACTGAAAATTAATCGTTTAACACAACTCAAGGGCGGTTAAGTGTAAAGATTTCAATCCGTTCATCTAGTTTTTTGCTGTAACGCGTGGCTGCGACCTACTTAGTGATGATAAATTTTTGAGGGAAGCAACTAGTAAGGAGGGAATAACGGAGAGAAGAATAACCGTCCTCATTTATTTTTGCAATAACGGACTTGAAAATTGTACTTTTGGTTATCGGTTACATGACATTTGTTCGATTATTACTGAGCGTTATAGAACGTTTAAAATACCATTTTGTATAATAGAAACACAAAATCAAAAATGTGACTGCGATCAACTGAAAAACATCTGTCGAAATTAAAAATTGCTTTCTTAACTTTTGCGCTATGAAGGGCAACTTTACCAAATCTACAGCACGGTATCGATTAATTAAAGTCTATGCGATTGAACCTATCACTTTGTGGATGCGGGCATATTTCCGATGTTTGTTGCTTTTTATTAAAAAAGTAACAAAAGGGGCATATGTTAAAGTGCAATCACGCTTGCAGTCTGAATACGGGAATTGTGAAGCTTTAAATATTCTTCCATATATGGAAAGATGCTTTTTTATACGAGGTATGGCTCAGTGACAGTCCGAGACGTTCAATGTTAACTATTCACAGCTTTAACAAACGGCGTCGATATCTCACGTTTTAATTGTAAGCTCAATCAGTTCTTGAAACATTATAATATACTCAGAAAATGTGTATTCTTTACTAAGCAAAGTTCTATTATAATTCAAACTTCATCCGATCGAATATCGTGACTCATTTCACTGGTTGTCGGTTTCTGTGATTGTCGGTCAATGCGGACGGTTTGCTAACAATTTATGCCTGTAAAGGTCCCTTAAGGGAAGAAGGAAGGGGATGACCATTCAACTTCTCCTCTGCACCTCTGTTCGAACTCGTATTGGCGTTGCCAATCGGTTAATTAACCACGTTCCCGATGTGATCATGATATTCTCGTTTCGTCCCAGTGCTGATAATTTAAAGCATCCCTTCGAGGAGACATTAAAAATTTGCTTACTAAGAAAGGAAGTACTATATGATATGATGAGATATGCTTAATCTACGCTTTATGCAAAGAGATAACATTATGTGTAGGATCAAAACAAGTCCAGCGACTAAGACACTCTTCACTATTCCAACAAACACAATTCCTGGCTACGTATCTAAGCATCTTTTACCGGATCGGTTCGTCTAAAAGAAATCTAGGAATTGCCAATTACGGCACGCACTCAACTTGAACCGGAAGCCACGGTTCCCATGGAAGCACAATTTCTCATAAAACAATTCTTCTAGTCGGTTGTAATGATATTAAGTGTATTAGCAAGTTGGCAGGTTCGCCATGTAATTATACTAGTTCATCAGTTAAGAAGTTGTCGAGAAAGCTGCTATTTGGAGTTTTCTGTGTAAGAGAATTTCTATATTATCCCCTCCAATATTCGCGTATATTTTATATTTATACGAGAGCATACCACAGTAGCCTCAATACTGCGTTTTTAGTCTTCTTTGAATTTATTTAATTTTTTTTATTATGTTGGAAGAATGTTGATATAAGATAAGTTATTAAATTTTGTATGTTGGATAGAGGACATTTCGAGAATATGTTAGTAATAGAGTTAAAGCGTCTTCCGGGTATCTACGGTGCACCTTGTGCAAAGCATAGTTTACCCCGACGAAAAACATCACTTGAGGAAATTAAAATTTGTAACGAATTCGACATGATATCAATTTTGAATAGTAAAATTGATAGCTTGGTTGGTATCACAGAAATTTAGCTAGTTTGGCACGACCGCAATTTTTCGATCTTTGGAGTTTTTTGTATAGGAGGTCCGTTTTTATTGTTCGGATGATAACGTTTCGTTGGTTCTTTTGACCGTCACAAAATCTGTCTTTCTTCATTCCGCGTCTCCCGTCGGAAACCAAACTTCAACTCGCTTAGGAAATCCCGGCGGCGGTCATCGCGGTTTTAACTGTTCTACTTCCGGAACGATATACAAAGACCAAATTAGTAAATTGTTATTCCTAACACATAATCACCTTTTTTGTTCTCTTTGTCTTTTTTTAGTTATTATATTTTTGTTAATTATACTTAGGCGAACTCAGATAGGACACCACAGTGATAAGCTTTTTGATCAGTTTCAAAGCGGATAAGCGAGCCGTGTGATAGGCACCGACTTACGAATTACGAGGCAACATAGCGCGATGCCAACTTATCGCCAAATAGGTCGATGGCCTTTGACAACCGGTAATTCTTTGCCATTTGTGGTATACGTTGTTTCCATTTTCTACATCGTAAATTGTAATGCCAACTTTGGTCTAGACTACATGGTTCTAGACTCCTGCGTTCGATATTTATGATTCCTTGTTGTGTGTCGACTCGGTTTTTTGTGAGTTTTCATGGATTTGTTCGATTTGAACAAGCTCCGTTGTCATTTGGCAACCTGCGCTCTTTGCGATGTGGCAAATAAACTGGTATGAATACAGTGGCATCGTAAACAACGATTCGTGCAGACTAACCTCGGGTAGTAATTCGTTCTGTTTCGCATGATATTCTCTACAAAATTGACCAATAACTGTTTTAAATGTACGATTTGTACGTTCGGCAAAGTTCTGGTTCTGGCAAGATGGTGTCAAACGATGTTCAGTTACAATGCTCTGCAAATACTCTTCCTAGCATCCTTGGCCTTAGATAACGTGGCACGCCCAATTTCCACGACGAGCCAGGGAATGATGAGTCGAGCGTACGCCGAAATGGGGCAAGTGCGCAATGTAAGTCAAACGGCATAACTTTCCATTGAAACAGGCCCCTTTCAGGCACACATCTTAAAGAAATACACATGCTTTGTTTTTATAGAAATAAAAGGACGCACATAATCGGCTTACCGAGTGAGCAGATCATAAGATCTACCCTACCTATGGTCTCCTTCCGCCCATGATATCTAATGGCAGACCACGAAGTGGTGTCCGATAACACTCTAGTCTTCCTATTTCCTTCCTACAAATAAAAACCTTAGCATATTTTTACATACATTTTTTCCTTTTAATTCATATCACTTTCAATAGCAAAAACAATATCAATATCTATATATTAAAAGAAAAAATATCAATATCTATATATAAAAGGGGATAGATTAAATAATTTGTGAGCATAAATGTATGATTACTTAAATTATGTTATGTACTAAACAAATCATATATATATGTATGTTATGCACGTAAAATAAATACGATGAAGAACCTTACATGCCAACTGTTTGCTACTGCAGACGTTGACATTTGTGCTAACGATAATGAAGGTAATAATAAAGTTCATGACGTTGTAAGGAAGCGTTTTGCTCCCTTACTAAAACAAAAAAATAAAGCGAGTCTACCCACGCAAATGAAATCCGTCCGTTACAGAGGTTTTACCACAATCATCCTTTTCCCGCACAATTGGTTTACCCGCTTTCGTGTTTATTCGTGTCATTCAGTGCCACCCAAATAAATAAACAAAAGAAAGGGAGCAAATTACAGAGGGACATTGCCATCTATTGCTGCAATAGAGCAACCCTGTGCATTGGCGAAAATATTTTAAATAATAAGCAATAGCACAGATTTATTCCTTGCTGTTAAAGGACTAACTTAGAGTAGCATAGCTGAGGACGACATTAAGTTAATAAGCAGTATTGGTCAACCCTCCACTGACCAAGGGCCGCAGAGGGACAAAGACTAACAATAAAGTAAATGCATAATTATAGAAAATAACGACAACGACAGCAACATACATACAAAAACATACTCTGCACACACAAGAAACACACTTACATATAAGGCGTTTACAAACCCAAACATGCACACGTAGATATATACAAATACATTTAAACATACGCACACGAACACACGCACACAAATATGTATACACAATATATATCCATACACACACACAAACATAGGAGAAATTCTCATACATTTGTATACATACATACACAAGCAGATATATACAAATAGCCCGATATACAAAACATAACTACGTAGAAGTTTTACACAATCAGCACGAAAATCATCCCGGCCAAGACCGGAAATAAAGGGACATCTCAAGGCGCACAAGCCATGCGGGACAGTCCGGAAGTGTTACCCGATCCATTTAAAAGGAGCACACGAATCCAACGCTCACCTGAGCAACTGGGCGGGAAAACAACGCAGGAGAGAAGTCAGTCCTCACCGCCGATTCTTCAAGATAAGTCACTTATGATAAAGAAGGGCGAAAACTCATACGTCGAGCTAGGAGAGAAAATTGGAGAACTCATCGAAATGATGGCCCCAACTCCTTCCGCTCCTGCCAGGCGCACCATTCATCAGCCGATGAAGGATTTGGTAGATATGCTGGCCGTGCTCCATAAAAAAGCCGCAAAAGAGCTAGGAAATCAAATGCCAAAAAAAACGGCCAGAGATGGCGCTACCCAGCCCGAAAGGGGAAGCAAAGTAAACGCTACGAAAAGGCTCAGAGAAGAGGGATCAGCGGATACTACTCCTGCGAAAAAAAGTAAGCGGACGGGCGATGGGATAAATCTCAATAACGAGGCGCCAAAGCAACCAAAAAACGCCAATGAAGAGTGGACCGTGAGCAAAAAATAAAAAGTTCAAACCAATCAAATTGGTGAGTAAGCCAGACGCTGTTGTAATCGAACAAACGGGCACTATGTCTATATGCTGAAAAAAGTTAAAAATGATGCTGAGTTGCAAAAAGTCGGCGAAAATGTAACCAGAATACGGAACACATTAAAAGGAGAAATGCTGCTGGAATTTAAGCAAAGTGCGAAAGAAGAAAACACTGCTTACCAGCAATTGGTGGAAAAAGTGATCGGCCAGGAGATTAGTGTCAAACTAATGACAAAGCGAACAAAGGTTGAGTTTAAAGACCTAGATGAAGTGACCTCGGCGGATGACTTAATAGCGGCCATAAATACGAGTTTCAGCAGCTTGTATATCAAGAAAGAAGCAGTCATGTCAATCAGGAAGGCGTTTGCCGACACACAGACAGCAACTCTATCAGTCCCAACAAAAAGTGCTAAAGAGTTACTTGAAGCCGGGAAAATCAAAGTTGGTTGGGTAGTAAGCAGGATCAGAGAAAAATCCGCAGTACTGAAATCCTATAGATTTTTAGAGGAAGGTCACATCGCTGGAAACTGTAAAGGACAGAAAGATAAAAGCAAGTGCTGTCTAAAATGCAGCGAAGAAGGTCACCGGGCAGGAGACTGCATAAAGAGCCCGTGTTGTGGGATTTGCAAGGAACAAGGCAAGCCTCATGATCATCAACAGGCCGGCAGAAGTTGCCCGGTAAATACACGCGGCGCGAACAATAAGGGACAACTATGAAGTGCATGCAAATTAACATAAACCACTGTCGGGCTGTACAAAAGGTGCTAAAACAGAACGTCAGAGAACTCTACATTGTAGTCTTGAGTGAGCCATACAAGTAAGGCTCCGGAAACAGGTGGGCAAAGGACAAGACTGGTACTGCAGCCCTTTGGCAATGCAGCTCGCATACGCCAACCATGAGATTTATCTCAGCAGAGGAGGGCTACGTTTGCGTTAAATATAAAGAGATTTACCTTTACATGCTATTTCCCGCCAAGTACAAACCACGCGGATTTCGAGAAACGTGTAGATGAGTTATGTACCGACGCAAGGGGAAAAACACCGGTAATTTTCGCCGGCGATTTTAATGCCTGGGCGATGGATTGGGGTAGCAAGTGGACGAACGCTAAGGGCAGAATAGTGCTTGAATCCCTAGCCTCACTGGATATGACAATTCTAAACGAAGGTATTGAAAACACGTTCAACAGAGACGGTCGTGGCTCCGCGATTGCTATTACCATGGCCAGCAGTGCATTGGCCTTGGGCATAGAACATCTGTACCCACGGTGACCATGTAGCAATAATCTGGGAACTACAGCAGAGCCAGCGGGCGCACAGAGTGAAGCTCCCTCTCAGGGGTCCCAAATGGAAACCAGAATCTCTATGCAAAGAACTGTTCGAGCTTATGTTGGAAGAAGCAGAACCCAGAAACTCAGCTCAGGCTTCCGTTGCGGATGTTATAGCGCGGATTATAAAAGCCTGTGAGGGTTCAATGAGAAGACGTTGCTTCTATAAGAGCAAGGAGCCAGTATACTGGTGGAAAGACGAGATAGCCGAACTAGGCCGGCTCAATTCAATAGAGCGAGGCGTGTATACCAAAGATCGAGGGGGACTAGTGCTTATCTCAGCCACCAAGAAGAGTTAAAACTCACGCGAAAGCTTTTTAAAAAAGCGATTACGGTCAGTAAGAGAAACTGCTTCCAGAACCTGATTAACGAGATTAATGAGGACCCATGGGGTATGGCGTATAAGTTGATAACGAAGAAGCTAAAATACCCAGACCAACCAAGCTGTGCAGAATTCGTGGAAGAAATAATCAGCACCCTGTTTCTCCAGAAAACTATGTTTATATATGTGCCACAATCTCCTCACCGGGCCTGAGGAGATTGTTGCCATTGCAAAGCGAATAAAAGGCAAGACAGCGCCGGGTCCTGATGGAATCCTAAATTGCGCTATTAAGCAAGCCATGTTGGCAAGGCTTGCTATGTTTGCGAGAACTTTCAACGCTTGTTTGAAAAAACAAATTTTCCCAGATAAGTGGAAACAACAAACGCTGGTGCTGCTGCCAAAGCCAAATAAGCCGTCGCATTTTGCGAATTCATACCGCCCTATTTGTCTATTGGATACGATTGGAAAAGTGTATGAAAAAATCAAGCGAAATCGTTTAGAAGAGTCACTGGAGAGCTCTAAAGGGCTGTCGGACTTCCAATTCGGCTTCAGGAAAAAAAAAAGCCCAATGGATGCAATAAAGTTGGTCACAAATACTGCCGCAGAAGCGGTTAAAGGTACACGCTGGATGGAAAGCAACAAAAAGTATTGCTTAGTAATAGCATTAGACATGCAAAATGCTTTCAACTCAGCAAACTGTCATAGCTACCCTACAGGAAATAGGAGTCCCACCATATCTTATAAATATAGTAGCTAGTTATTTTACTGGTAGGAAACTTCGATACGTTACAGATAAAGGGTGCAGAGAAAGGCTGATCACTGGAGGCGTACCTCAGGGATCAGTACTAGGCCTTACATTGTGGAACGTAATGTATGACGATATCCTGAGACTACCTCTCCCTGAGGGACATCCATCAAGGGGTTTGCTGACGACATAGCGATAACCATCGTGGCAAAAACTTTGGAGGCAGTTAGCACTACAGCGAATAAAACCACCGACATGATCAAGAGGTGGCTGCGGTCAGTGTATTTAGATCTGTCGGAAGAGAAAGCAGAAGCGGGATTAATCTCTTCTAGGAAGAAGTTAGAGAAAGTGACTATTCAAGTGGGAGACACGAGGATACAGTCACAAGAAGCCATAAAATACCTAGGAATGATGATCGACTGCAGACTTTTATTTAAAAAGCGAAGGTAGCAAAGTCGCTGGCGCGCTTACTTCCAAACTTGCGTGGCCCTAGGCAAGACCGCAGAAAGCTGATTGCAGAAGTGGTAACTGCGACAATAATGTTCGGCTCTTCTGTATGGAAAAAGGCCCTCGGTATACCGTAATACACGAGAGATATCCATGCAGCATATAGATTATGCGCACTAAGGGTGTGCGCCGCATGTCGGACGGTGTCGAAAGATGCGGCTTTGGTTATGGCTGGCATGATATCAATCGACTTGCGAGCTAAAGAAGGCATGTACGGGGCCAATTTTCATAGATTGTCGGCTGAAGCGTCTAAGCAGCGTGCAAAACAGCGACTCCTGGAAGAATAGCAGGAGCGCTGGAGCAGAGCGTGTAAAGGTAGATGGACGCACCGGCTTGTACCCGATTTACGGCCCTGGGTATATAGGCAACATGGTGAGGTTGGCTTTTACTTGACACAACTAATTAGCGGCCACGGTTGCTTCAGATCATATCTGAATAGGTTTAAAATAGAGCAGGACCCTTTCTGTAGTTTTTGTGAGTGCATCGAAGACGATGAACATGTTTTCTTTGTCTGTCCGAAATACTATAACGAACGATAGAGACTACAGACGGAAATTGGAGGATTACCTCTCCCCGACAATCTTGTGACAAATATGTTGCACGACCTGAATATATGGAAAGCGGTAGGAGTATTCGCCGATAATGAGAAAACAAAGCGTCAGCGTGGGATCTTAAGTAGTGCCTAAACGGCTACCCTCCCTGTGAAGGTACACCTAAACGGTCGTGCCACAGGGTAGGGAATAGGAGGGATGGTTTTTAGCGGGTTTAAGTCTGGCACTGCCCTCATGGGCGCCTGTTGATTGTTTTCCACCTCACAAAAAAAAAAAATACATACATACATACAAACATACATACATACATACACTTATATACATACACATAAACATACACACGCCCATACACACATACGTGCATACACACACACATATGTACAATCATCATTTAAGAGAATACTATTGAACTGTATAACTGCGAAGCTTTAGGCGCATTAGATTGTATAAAACAAAAAAAAAATAAATAAAATAATAATAATTAAACAAAAAGAAACCCAAAATACGTCTGCTACCTAACCGTTCGCGAAGGGACACTATATTATTGTAATCATCTAAACATACGCTGTTATAAACACACCATATAGATCCCATAACTGTAAATATGGAACTTTATAAGCTAGTTAAGTATACACTAAAATTCATGAAACATACCTAACGGTTAATTCTGTATAAAAGGCATAGAATAAGTAGAAACATTGGAATGTAAACACGCATAGTAATAAGAACAGCAAGCAGGTAGATAAATATCATGCCTAAGCATAAAATGTATTGGTAAAGGCAAACAAACATGTTTGACCAGATAAGTGTGATCTATTCTTACAAGCTAACACTTGTAAGAATAGATATAGATAAGAATAACATTGTAATAACGGAATGGTTTGGTGACCACCACTATAATAGAGCGTGTCGCAATACGCTCAGTCTTTTATTGTGTCATAGCCGCCGTCGAGGTAAGTAAAGCAACGACTATACTCCAAGCTGACTTTGACTACTAGGGTTGTTTTGTGTGGCAACGCCAACAATTCGAACAAAGCGCCTTTATTCAGTCTGGTTTTAGTATGGCGCTTTCAAATAGCGTTTTTCTATCTCTATGACGAATGATGTCGGAATATATTAATGAACAATTTGATGTTGTTTACGGGTTATTTTAACTTTTCTTTTAATTGCATATCTTTGCTTTAATCGATTGTGTGCTTATGAACTACACACAATATTTCTTTACACACATACCACATTTATACATATGTATATAAATATATGTATAAGTATTCATCTGACATTTTTACATAAATAATTTAACATTCCAATTTTTCTTTGTTATACATATGAGAAATTCGCCTATTGTTGTACACTATATTGAGCATAGCGTCTGTGTCTTTTATTATAAGTGTGACTTTGTTAGAAATATTCTCCCTTTACGACGATTTTTTTTTTGTTTTTGAACTCAGAAATACATTTTCTTCTTAAAAAAAAAGAATGGGTATGATCTTCTTGTAAAGTTTTTGGGAAGCACAGTGTTCAATTCATGCTGGTTCATTTCATATTACAATATCACAGAAATATCAAACCAGTGTCACTCAATATGTATTGGCTGCACAAGTGACGGTTCTGCTCGAACCACCTGTCGTTGTTGCGAAAGCGGGCAAGATATTGTAATCATGTATCTTCGGTAGTCTTCGGCATCAAAATTAAATTTAAATTTGTTGGCAGGCTTCCATCCTACATCGGACTTATGAAGCATGTTCCTGCAACACCCCTTTTTCCATCGGTCAATTGTATACTAGCCTTATGCGCCATTCGGCGATATTTCCCTGGGATTCTTTCAACAAATTCCGCTGTGATGACGCTGGTGATCGGCACTGTGTTGACATCGACGCACGTAAGGGAGTACCACTCTATGCTTATTTTGCTAGTGAACTGGCTAGATAGCCCAATTCTTCCCCTCTATCTTCCAATAATCCATGTGAATTAGTCCTTATTGCTGAGGTGCGTTATTGTTTCGAAGTTGCTCTTATTTGGTGTTATATCGTTGACCTCTGCAGGTCCTCGAAAAAGCAGCCCACCTCCACAGCATTGCCTGATCATGATACAGTGTGGTTTACAGACATGGTAGGAAGAGACCGGGTAATTCTTGCAATTTTGACGAAAATGAGCCCCCCGTTCGCATCTCCAGCATAACTTTTCTATCCCTTTTCTGCCAGGATGGCTATTCTGTGCCATCATGCGGTGTTCACGTTGTGATGCTCTCATCTGGCCTCTTTCATTAGAATTCGCGCTGTGTGTTGGCTATCGGGGTGCTATCTAAGTTGCCAACCAATTCAAACAACTCGTCTTTGTTGCAGAAAACCTTTCTTCGGATATGTCCGCACCAATTTGGGTTGTTCTGTATATTCTACGAGTCTCATTAGTACCCGAAGGACCAGCACAAAGTCTTTAATTTCTTTACAGTGTTTCTTTGCTATCTTTCGGATCTCGCCTTTGAGATTATGAAAGTACCATGTCGACAAGAAAAAGCACAAAATCGGGCGATTATTGTTCCTAAGCCGGGCAGTCCTGAAACATCACGATCACTACGTCAGCTAAAAGGTTTTGGTAAATTTCATATACCTCGGATAAGATTTCAAATCTTTTATTAAACTGTGTAATTATTTCCCAATTACCGATTATATCTACAGATTATCTATGGACGCCGGCAGTCGAGTTAAAAAAGAAGGGTCCCGTGGCATCCCGTTGTATTAATCGGTTGGTTAATTGCAGAATTGTTAGACTGGTTAGCAGCTAAAGCAACAAATGGATTTATGAACTTATTTT
>KK500186.1:0-162064 GCA_000688715.1 Glossina pallidipes | reverse complement strand
AGAGAAGAGAAGAGAAGAGAAGAGAAGAGAAGAGAAGAGAAGAGAAGAGAAGAGAAGAGAAGAGAAGAGGAAAGAAAAAAAAGGAAAGAAAAAAAAGAAAACAAGAGAAAGAAAAGAAGAAATGATTGGGAAACAAATTGGGAAAAGAAAAGGAAAGAAGAGAAAAGAAAAGAAAAGAAAAGACAAGAAAAGACAAGAAAAGGAAAGAAAAGAAAAGAAAAGAAAAGAAAAGAAAAGAAAAGAAAAGAAAAGAAAAGAAAAGGAAAGGAAAGAAGAGAAAAGAAAAGAAAAGAAAAGAAAAGAAAAGAAAAGACAAGAAAAGAAAAGAAAAGAAAGAAAAGAAAAGAGAAGAAAAGTAAAGTAAAGTAAAGTACAGTAAAGTAAAGAAAAGTAAGGTAAAGTAAAGTAAAGAAAAGAAAGGAAAGAAGAAATGAAAAAGAAACTGGGAAAACAATTGCAATTTCATTGAGAAGCTTAACGATGTACTACAGAAATGAAATTTAATTGCGTTGTGATCCAAACTATATTGAAAATTTGAAAAAATGCTGGCGGCACGATGGCTTAGCCAATCTTGCTATTAGACCATGAGTGAGGGTGTGACTAACAGCTCTATTCGTGCGTTCTTAGCGCTCAACTTTCATAAAATTTGTGCTTGTGTTTGCGTGCCACCGTTTCGGTCGCTTGATATTAAATTTTATATTTTTCATAGACAAAAGTGATAACAAAACCTTGCAATATTAATCAAAAAATTAAGACATTTTTTTTAATAGGCCTAGCTTTGCTTATTTCCCATAAAATTGTGTAAAACTATTGCAAATTTTTTTTTTTTTTTTTGTTCTGAATATTTCGTATACTTTTCTTTTATATTTGCCTTTAATTTTTAAAAATTTTCCATTTATACTTTTGCACTTCTTTTAACTATAATAAATCAAAAGTATAAATTATATTTAATTTACATAAATTTTAAAATCGTTAATTATTTAATTTCATTAAATAAATTAAAATTAGTAAATTCCTCCCAATAAATAATTTATTAATATCACAATATATAATTTATAATTTAATCATAATGCTTTTCGATTCACTCTCAATTATAGATAATTTTAAAAATTTTGTACTTAAATTATTATTCTTCTATTAAATTATCGCCTTAATTTTTAATAAAATAATTTTTTTTATAGAAAAATATAAATTATTTTAAAAGAATTCTGAAAACCTCAGAATTTTAATTTTTCAATTTTTGAAAATAAATTATTTAATTTTTAAAAAAATTGAATAAATATCGATGTATATAACTAATTTTAACAAAATACCCTTTCCAATAATATTTTTTCTAAATTATCGTTTTCTCCTATATTACCCTGTAAACAAAAATTCGTACTTATTTTTATTAAAAAAAAATTTTTAAATATTAAATTTTGCAATAATTGTAAAACAAATAAAATGCTCTTAAATTAACTTTAATAAGTATAAAAATATTCAATTATAATAATTCGTTAAAAATTATTATTGTTTTTTTTTTGAAAAAAATTTTTAAAAATCTCGCAAATTTTGGCGATTTTTCGCGACTTGCTGATCGGTTTTGGCATATTTCGGAAAATTCAGAATTTTTGAAACTTGGAAGTAAAATGACTCAGCAGCCGGTAAGTATGCCATGTTCTTTGAAGTCTCCACATTTATGCTTAAAATCCGAAATCCCAAAGAAGCGCAAAAAGATAATAAGACCAGTTTTAGCGTAGTACGACAGAAGTATGTGGTTAGCGATCTGTCAGTGATTGAGTTCAGAATAAGGCGGCAAAATTAAAATCTAGAAAACATAGGTGGATGCTTACAGAGCACAGTATGCTATGGGTTTGTGAGGGCAAAATAATGCTGAGCATAATCGAAATTTTTGGCTTAAATCTGTAAAGAAAGACCTATGAAAAGGGAATGAACATTGCAATGATCGCCTAAAAATTGAAAAAAAATCAAATTAAGCGCACATTATAGAAAGTATCAAGCTCGTAGGGTGTGACATAAGTAGTGTTGGAAGTATTACTGTACCACCTAGTAATTAAAGCGTCCATTAAACTTTTTTTGTTTCTATTTTTATTTCCGTAATTATGTTTTTAAACTAAACTTCTTTTTTTTGTGGTGGAAAACTTTTTCCTTTTTTTTTTATTTATTCATTTAAACGTGGGCTTAAACGATTTTTTATTTCAACTCGTCTTCTTCGTATAATATTTACATTAAGAAATTCATGGATATATGCACACATATGTCCTTCACTCTGTATAAATTTGTATCATAATAAATATTTTTTTGATATTATGTTGACATCTGCTTTCACTAAAGTTATAAAATTATGAAATGTTTTTTGTTAATATTAACTGAAATTTGTCTCTCAGAACTCAGAAGTTAAATATTTAATTAACAGAATCATAAGCTCAATGTTCCTGTACTTCATTTGCGCACTGAGTAGTTTTAGAAGAATGAGATATATATATATATATATAAACCGTGACGCGATGTCTATACGTGCATACATACATATATACATACACATATATATATATATACTTGCTCCTCTACATGCAAATAAATTTTTTATTTAGTTATGTGTCGCTACAATTTTTACATAGCCAAGCATACGTTTATGTTGATGTATATGTTTTTGTGTGCTTTTGTGACACTTTCAACTTTCTGTCATTCCTCGATGTATGCCGTATTCCATGTGTACTGTTGTTTATATTACTAGTGGGTATATCAGCGCAATGTATTCATGGGGCATGTATGCATTTTTTATAACATTTGCTTGTTTTTCTTCTCGTTAATTTTTATTTTTATAAACTAAATTTTATAAAGTGCAAAACTAAAGCAAAAGAAAGAAAGAAAAACAGAATTGAATTACATAAAAATACACACACACACACACACACACGTACGTGCCAGTTACTCCTTCAAACCTTTGAGTATAAAGTACTTGTTGTAGCGAATGCTTTGGAGTTTGTAGAGAGCTTCAGGCTCTTTTGACAGCTGAACACTATCTAAAGGCTGAATGAGATATTAGCATATCAAGGGAATAAATACTTTTTTTTTTTGCAATCATTTTCTTCCTGAATGACTGAATCCTCACGCTTGCATTATTAATAATGAAACGAATGCACTTAAGCTGTAGATATACGAATTAATTGACTTTTTTATTTAAATGCAAACTCCGAACCTTCTCCCATTCCAATATATTATGCAGTCTCTGATCTGTACTTGTAAACTGTGGTATACACCACAATTTTTTAATTATATTTTGAAAATTAAAGAAAACAACTTTTCACGCATTTCCTATTTTTACGGTCTACAGGTCAAGAGGAGACTTTGCAAATCAATAAATAGCCTGTACATAGAAACGCTGCATTGCACGTGCGTATTAGAAGTGTTTTCGGGAAGTTCTTTGCCTGGATTTTAATCTCAAAGGTGTGCCGCAAACTGATCGGGGGCAAAGTCCCCGACAACCGACTATAACTTTTATTCGCACACAAGCGGTATTTCACTGCGCGTGTGGTTAAACATAATCTCAAACTTTCATCAGTCAATTATTTCGACAAACTTACGAAACCTGGCTATATATGTTGTTAATCGAGCTCTATTAAGAATTCACCCAGAAGCTAAATGTATGCATAAGATAATGGGTACTCGGGATGCTCATTAAAATGAATAGAACGTCTTTAATTGCGGGCTTTAAACCTACGCCTATCGTCTATCATTTTATGGAGGTGTACCTTTTTAAGTACCACATTTTGTACTCCTTTCCTGTCCTTCACTTATACCATTTCGTCTTTCTTCTGAACAAAGAGATTAAAAAGAAGTAAAGAAACAGAGAACGAAAAGTGCGAAAAGGGTTCCGTTTACACGCGCTATAGGAAAATGTTTATTATAAATTCCATAACTCCAATCATTTCTGCCAGCGATTTAATCCTGATACCTATATGGTTTCAACTCAAGCTCGCATGTCATAAAGTAAAGTACTCTGAATGCCTTTGCTTTACAGTTGTTAAAGTAGTGAAATATCTGAACTTACGATCTATAGCATATATTGATAATAAATTTTGATCAAAACCATATACGCTCTTCATGCTTCATTCCGTTCTCTAACACGTTCACAAATAGCGGTCAGCTTTCTTAGCTCTTAGATGATGAGAACCCCAGATACGTAATAAAGCGCAGAGATTTTTCTAGTCTGCATGTTGATTAATCGTTATAAATAAATAAGTCGCTTAAACCGATATCCGTCTATTCGTCCGCCACCCTTTAGGTTTAGTTAACTTTGTCGAATATATTTGTGTACTCTTCTTCGATTTTTTCAGCGGATGCTTGCATGATGTGGAATGGATGCAGGTCTTGCTTATGCATTCTTGAATTACTTACGCCTATGTGGCATCACTGAAGTTTGCTTAGTAAATTACGGTTGGAGAATGTGTTGCATCTACAATTTGTACGATTCGTTTGCGCTTACATAGCAGGCCACGCTAACATGGCATGTTTTTTTTGTACGACACCTCATACTTGTATACCTGCCTTTCCTAGCAGACGTCTTAACTAATGATGTACATTTCTATTTAAAAAAATATTCATTAAATTGGAAATGTTTTCCATGAACTATATTAGTGTTCAAGTGAAGTAGGGCATAACGACAAATTCTATTCCTAATTCGTTAACCTCTTTAACTATCTAAAAATATTGCATAGCCGTCTTCTCGTGTTATTTGTTTTTAAACACATTTTCTACATATGTGAAATTTTTTAAACTACTATTATGGCCTTTTGTACGTATAAACGTTGAGTTATTAATAAAATAGTTTTCATATACGTTTAGCATTCAAACTAAAATGCACTATATTTTCGCATTATCTCAGTAGTACAATATGTTAGCGTAAAATCATTGTTTAACAATATTTCTACAACATCAATGCCATTTACATCATTATCGTAATCATCAAAATCATGATGATTATTATCATTGTCCTTTGTATCATTGTTGCTAACATTCATATATATATATATATATATATACACATACACGCGAATATATGATATATGCATCTAGTGAGGCATCATACAATGCCATTAAACATTAAATGCCGATTAAGCATAGTCATGTATTGTAGATATACATTATAGTATAGCGGAGGAAACATCGAGCAAAAAAGAAATAAAAAAGGCAAAAACTATTTTACATTTCAACATTTTGCTAATATTTGCATTTACAAGATTTCATTAGGAGCGATACACGTTATTAGAATTGTTCGGGAAACGAGAGTAAATGCCGTAAATGCGAATGAATATATGTATTAAAAGTCGAATGAGAAAAAAAAAAAAAAAAAAAAAAAAAAAAAAAAAAAAAAAAAAAAAAAAAAAAAGAAGATAAAAAACTTGCTTCGAATGCATTTAAATGAAATAATAAACACACGATCTACAACATCTCATAGTTATGCAACTTATTACAACGCAAAATCATATATACATACATACAATGCTGCGCCTATAAATTTATGAACCCCAATGTGTATCTATGTAATCAATAAATTCTCCACATCGATTATAAGTTATAGTATTTTATGCGCTTGTTGTTGTTAATAAATTCAATTTAATTATAACGCATTTAATTGAAATATACTTTGCTTACCGACGTCGCCCTCTATCTGCATCGTTTACTCGTCTTTCAACTACTAATAAATAAATAGGTTCATCATCATATCATGCACTAAGGAAATCGTATATAACTGCTTAGTTGCACGTCTTCTAAGCACATAGTCATAAACGCATAGATCTATAAAAAAACAAAATGAAAACAAAAAAAAACCTTAATAACGTCGACAATTACATATAATTGCAGAGAATAACGAGTTTACTTCACTTTCACAATCGCATAAGAATTTGTCAAATTTCGGCAACGTGTCGATATATGTATATAAGACGCGGTACAGTAAACTCGTAATTTATAGGTCAGCATGCAACATGCATCCTATGGATAAGACTTTAGATTTCCGCAACATATGCTTGACTGCTAACAACGCATAATTAATTCCAAGTTACCTTATACGCTTTACATGATTGTTGCTATACATGTGTGTAACAGAGATAAAGTTTACTCTTCTACACTCCAGAATTATCTGAATGATCTGTCCCGCCATTTTTCAGAGTGATGTTAGGTGTCAGGATTTGAAAGGTGTTTTCGCGTATCACCCAGCACTCTTTAATTATCAAACGAAATTCGAACTTTGTCATTACGAAACTGACGCAGCGTGACCACTGCACCCCAACTGTAACTCATAAACAAAGGATCAGACTGATGTGAAGCTTTTCGTTAGAGACAAACGACGTGTTGTCACTTTCTCGACAATTGTTTTCCGCAAATCGTTCGTAGAAAAAGGGGAAATTTTGACGAAACAACAACAACAACAACTAAACGACCTGCCTTTATATCGTTTGTCGTTTCAAAGGCTTGATTATTATCTACCTCCCTTAAAATTGCAAGTTGAAAAGTTTTCTTCAAATTGTTTTTGCAAATTTTCATATCTTTCCAAGTATCTCAGACAAGGGTTTGACTATCAGTTTAAGCTACAATGAAGCACAATAATATGGAAAATACATCCATTGTTCTGACAATTCATATGCATTCTCCTTGCTGCCGTGCTGGTATTTGCAGCTATTTGAAATTAAACGTCAGAAGTAAAGGGACAAGATCGAGAATTAGATATCCTACGCCACTTTGTTTAATTAATGATACAACAACAAACATATACATAGTTCTTATGTAAATGCAAAAATTTTCATCAAAGCCCTTACATTGAAAGATACTCAAACGACAATGTGGTCTAAATTGAACAAACTCAGAGATTTTATTATTTTGCAGGCACTTTCGTCATAATAAACTACAAATTAGGCTTTAAAGGAGTGGCTCATGAGAGTACCTTTATATGGTGCGGTCTAAAAAATAGATCTATGTGATCCAAATTCCTGTGGTCTAAATTTAACAAACTCAGAGATTTTATTATTTTGCAGGCACTTTCGTCATAAGAAACTACAAATTAGGCTTTAAAGGAGTGGCTCATGAGAGTACCTTTATATGGTGCGGTCTAAAAAATAGATCTATGTGATCCAAATTCCTAATGGTTGATTTACTAAAGACAAGTTTTCATCATAAGATTTTAAAAGTTAAACCTTTACAGCCTATAAAGCCCTATTTTGCATTAGAGCCTTTATATGGATCGCGATCCAAAATATCAAAATTGATTTTTATGCCAAATTGTTGTTATGAGGAAATTTTCTGTAAGAGGTATTGAAAATTACACCCTTTTACCATATAAAAATTCAGTTTCCATGGGAACGGCTATATGGCAAGAGATTCAAAAAATTGTCCCATCCGAACCAAAGCTTGCACACCGATTTAGAATGGCGAAATCCTATTATTAAGCGATTTTTATCGCGGAATTCTAAAAATTGAAATATATTTTCTTATAACGAGTTATCGAAATAAGGCGTTATATGCGCAGTGGTCGAAGCAGTTGGCCGATCGAAATCATTTTCAATAGCGTTCGTCCTTGCGTTAAAACACGTCAGTGTACCAAATTTCATCACAACACAAATATATGTGAACCGAAACAAGACACACGGACGGAACCGATCGGTATATTAAAAGGTGGATCTATCTGAAACTCTTCCGTCTGTTACAACCGTCCGCACAAACTTAATATATCGTATATCACTACACAGTAGTGTAGAGTGTAATGAACGTACAAGCTGTTTTTATATCTATGTTTTCGTGCTGTCAGCAGTAGATTATACAAAAAAAGGCAGAGATGTTTCATTCCGCCATTTTTAACTTATAAATAAGTTTGTGTTGATGTGCAGAAAGACCACATAAATATTTCAAATTTTAATAAAAGTAATATATGAAAGCTTTCAATTGGTTATATGGTTATAATATACAGCAATGATATCTGGTCGGCATTCGAAATGGCCAATTTACTCTATTACGCACAGTTACAAATCATATTCGGTTTCTTAGTCAACGTGCAACATGCAGAAGGATATAGAAGAGATATAGAAGAAGTTATTATAATTGATAACACAATTACATAGTAAAAACAAATAAGAAGATTATAATCGGGCAAGGATGACGGCCTTAATACCCTACAGTACAGTCATTCACTCGCTCGGACAATGATATACCAAACATTACACATTATTCTCATGCAAGGGTATACTTTTCACGAAAGCCCTCATATTGGAACATGCCCAAAGCATCATACGGTGTGATGCAAATTGTGGCAAACTTAATGTACTATCAAGCGAAATCATCAAAATATCTCAGAAATTGCGACCTGTCGGTTGAAGACATCAAAAGAACATGCGGACAGACGGACAAGCTCAGATCAATTCAGGAAATGATTCCAATTCGATCGGTATTACAAAAAAAAAAAATTTGTGGGTTCTACGTACGTCCGCGTGAGCTGTACCACAAAAGGTGTAGGGTATAATAAAATAAAATATATTTTGAAAGCCTGGAAAATATTTCACATGCACATATTACATTCGCCGCAGGATTCATATTTGATTAGTGAAATATTTGCAAACCACTGAAATACTCAGCGGGGAAACTGTGAAATACATATAAATGTGTGTAAATTCCTCATAAACGTCAATGGCTATCATGTCTATCACAGTCTCTGCTTGTTGAAATCAGAATTAAAACACTGTCTAGACGGACAAACTTTAATGTCGAATTGTTTGTTATCGCTCTCATTAGGTCAAGTTTCAAAATCACCTAAATCATCTGCACTCCAGAGGAGGAAAAATCAATACACTTTTCTTTCTTTTTGTACCCTACAACACTTGTAGTAGAATAGTGTATTACGTTTTTACAGATGTATGTAACATAGAGAAGCGATTTTATTATACCGATCGATTCAGTATATGTCTGCCCGTCTGTCCGTTTAATTTTCTTGTGTTCAATATTCAGGCCGCAAGTTTTAAGTTTTTTGATGAAATTAAGTACACTGGCGTTTTCTGATGCAACGCACTTTTAAAAATGGTTAGGATCGAACCACATTTTGGATATCACCTTATTTTGAAAAGTCGTCCTACGCATAATTGTGAGATGATGTAGGGAATTTATTTGTTGGCCTGGGTCTGCCACAGTGTTTTTACTTGTTTTTAATTACGAAACCAACAGAATTGCTTTGAAGATACGAACACGGCGCAATGTACAAATATGGTTTTCACTTGGCTCAGTTTGTTCCTTTCAAACCTCCCTTCTTTTAAAACTCACGTTCTGCATAAAAAATACCGGAACTTGCCAAAAATTGTGATCATGAACGTGATCGCTTATATATCATTATCGTTTCATTTTAAAAAACAAGCTGAAACGAGGCCTTTAACTCCTTCCAAGAATCTTCTTCTTCCTTGCTTCGAATTGAATGAATATGTCTTTCTCTTGTGCTTGTGCTAATTACATTGGATGATTTTTATGAATACAAACTCTTGCATTATAATGGATGGAATTGAGCTCGACCCGAAACAGTCGCTGATGGAAAAAAATGAAAACCTCACTTATTAACCCCAGTTTCGGATTGTTTTCAATAGTTTATACCATGCGTAAGGATGCTTTGCACCAGTCGCGGTAAAGGGTACAAAACATTTTCAGTAATTCATTTCACACACATAAGAATATGATGATTTCGTCACCATGCACGGTGTATATCGAGCGACTGGAACCCTGAATAGACATCGTTACTCTATCTTATAATCAATAATGTACTGGCTATAATTTTTTTCTTATTATTTCAATAAAACTAAAAGCAATAAATTGTAAGTATTTTCTGCTTTAAATTGTGTGAATGTAATATTTATACACATCCCTGACGAGTGTTCATATCATCAATAAGAACAGATGTGCAATCGTCTGTCATTCTGCCTTTTTGTTTTTGTAAGAAAACGAAACTTACCTCAGATGTTCGTAGCTCTTAGAAAAGTACAGCTGCGGTAAGTGAAATGTTAAGATATTCAAAATTAGCTTCAATATAAGATATTTCTCAAAATGTGCCAAAATTTGGAACTTAATAAAAATTTCGTAAGTGATTTGATAACTTGTGTAGAAATCAACCACTTGCCGTATATATATATATACTCTAAGTAGGGCGTATGGGGCATTCGACTTAAGGCGAGCGAAATACTGTTATCTGTTTTTTTCCCTCTTTTGGATCGTTGTGATTAATTAAAATTTAAAAATGTTTGATTTATAATATTTACATCAATTTTACACACATACAAACACAAGTTTTAAATTATTTCAGTTGTTTTGGCAAGTGAAAGAGATTTCATATAATTGACAATTTATTGGGTAAATATTTTAAAAGTAAAGGGACAGAATATTCAAAACAGATATTGTGATTGTTTTTTGTTGCTTTCTTTCTTTCTTCCTTGTTTTTTTTTTTTCTTTGCTTCTAAAATACATGTGTGTGAATGAATAAGTATGCAAATATAATATGCATTTATGTTGCAGACAGTGAACGTTCGATATTATTGTGCAATTGGATGTTAAATGTTTATCATACGCTCTCGATACTTTTATCCCTCTTGGTTAGTTCGTTGGCTGTTTTGGTTGCAAATGTGAACACGTGTGTTTGTAAATTGTAGTTATCATTGCTGCTGTTGTTGGCACATGTTAATGTCGTATTTGTTTTTTGTTGTTTTTTTTTTTTTTTTTTGATTTTTTACTCCTCTTCTTCTCTTCAAATATTCGTCTTCGTTTTTTGTTCTGCAGTTTTCCTCCGACATTTTCATTTATGTTGTGACATATCCGACAAGTTGGTTTATCAAGTTATAGACATGTGTTTGTGTGCACATGTTAGTTTCATTTCGTTACATTCATACATACGTATAAGTGTACATATGAATAGATTGCCTGTATGTATGTATACCTTCCTGTCCAGTATATATGACCAGTCTTACTTGAGCATGTCGATCACTTTACTATGCTATTGATGGACAAATGTACGTATTTTGTACAATTTTCATTTACAGATTTATTTGTATACATATACGCATGTACATATGTATTGTGTGTCAATGTATGTTTTTTCAGTTAATTGAGAAATTTAAGTATAAACTTGTGCTCATGCTTTTCTTTACTTAAATGGCAATATGAACCAATACATCATTTGAGTTGATATGTATTAAATTCGGACACAGACGCTCTAGCAATTCAATAATATATAAAATCGACTTTGCTTTTTATATATTATTTGAATAAGTAGATAAGTGAACGAGTTTGACTTTATAATTTATTAAGTACCTATTTAGTGACATATAAATATATATTTAGTTACGTTAATTTCATTGACAAACTGATTAGCGGTTTTTGTGGAATCATTACCCTTTAGCGTAAGCATGGACATCAGATAAACGGTTTTCCATTTTTACTCTACTGCCGTAAGCGTCGACAATTATTCTTTTCATATAAAGCTATAGTGACAACTCCTCGCAAGCAAACCACAATTCTAGCAAAAATTTCAAACATTTTTGTAGAAAATTTTCTTATCATCTCTTAACAGCCGTTGCGTGACTCTACTCTTTGCAGGGTAAAATTTCATAGTCTATTTTTAATTGGGTTAAATATCCTACATCACTTCGTCCAAGGCAATTCCCCGTACATTTTGCTTATAAAATACCTCAACTAGGCCTTCTTGGTGTACAATAACTTGCTCACATATGTGAGATCTGAAAAATCGATCTTTTCGATCAAAATTTAGTCAGTTCATATATTCGTCAAACCAAATCCCAGCCAACTGTCGTAATTATATACGAAAAATTCAATCTTGTTGCCATATAGATCCACAGTTCCTGAGACATTGTTGAAAAGGCTTATTCTATCGAAGGATATTAAAGATGGCAAGGTTTTTCGCCAGTAAGAACTTTTTCCAAATATTCCATTACCGCAACCAGACAAACATCAGCTAGGCTTAAATTGAATGAATAAATTATTCTGTATCGTCTCATATATATCAGCTATATATGGTGTAGGGTATAAGGACCACTCGGATAACTGCATTTATTTTATGGAGTATATTTGGAATTTAAGAAATCACTAACGTTTAAAAATTCAATCTTGGATAATTACGTATGATGGAAGCGTATGAGTAATTTCTATTAAGGAATAAATAAAAATATTACTCATACGCATCAGTCAAAGTCAAGCCTTTACACTAATTTTGCCTCATAGTTTTGTAAAATTGTCCAACACATATCAAATGTTCTTTACAACACATATATTTTTAAATGTGTTGACGCCTTGATTATTATTTATTATATATGCATATATATTATTGTAATTCTATCAAGAGCGTAAATTTCCTAAGCGCACGTGTAATATTGGATAGATTTATTCAATTCAATATATGTAAATATTCAAAACTCTTGACGTTTTTCTTCCCTTTTTTTGTAATTTTTTTACATTAAAAGGCGTAAAAATTCATTCACGCTCGAAACATTCGTGATACATAAACGCTCAGTTTTCTTTTTTCAGTTTTAATACGCGTAGTGCGATTTACGGGACTAATAGAGTGGCAGAATGCCAACTAAACAGATCAGCGGATAAATCGATCCGCAAACCGACAAAGCTACAGATAATTACTTTTAAGTCTTTATATGTAAAGCGAAAATTTCAAGTTACCAATTCATCGCTTGAAATTGGAATTTCACTCCTCTTTTACCTTTCATTATAATTGCCTATTTTATATTTCCTTCGCTGCTTCTCTTTCTTTTTTTTTGCGTCTTACCTTTACTTTCTCTTGTCGGTATTTATTATGATTATCTATTCTGGCTATCTAAACTGCAAAGATTATGCCTCAGAAAAAATGTTAGCCACGATAACTTCAACAAATATCGATAATGTATACGATTGTATTTGAAAAATTGCGAACGTCAACTGACTCCCTGCACAACAGTAGAATATGTTAATAGAAAAGTGAATTTACAAAAGCCATATAATGAATCGCATCGTGTAAAGTGTTTGAACAATTTTCTTCTTTTTTTTTTTTTTTTGGCAAAAAAAATTGTCCTTTGGGATTTATAGTTCGAATATGAACTTTCCGCAAAGCATTCGAGTAAGAAAACTAAAATTTTATAAAAACGTACATATATAAACAAAATGAAGGAAAGCTATCTTTTATTTTGGCATTTGATACTCGAAACGAAGCCTCGTCTGAAACTGGGAAAAAAAAAGAATATGAAAATAAAGAATAAAGGAAAGAAAAATAAATTGTTATGAAAACAATTTCATGTTTATCTGCATTATTTAGTTTTGTCGTTAGATTACGGTGCTCAACAGAAATGTGTATAAATTTAATATAGTTTGACGACAGACTTATATAATGAATACATAATAAAAGTGCCTGGAGGGATAAAAAGAAGGTGCAGAAGAAAAGCGCTGTGTTTATATGCTTATTTAATAACATTTTGGCAAATTCTGTAAAAACAACTGAGAACACAAGTACATCAACAAGCACAACAGAACAGAAGGAAATCCCGCGAGCAACCTTTTCTTTTTTTTTTTTTTTCATAAGTAAGTAACTGTAAAAGTAGAGCAACACAAGAGCAGCTACAAATATCAACATCAATAGCGCTGTATAGTAGCAATAGTAATAGTCAGGCAGCTCAACGAAGCTTACGCATGCACACACACACAAGCACACATAAAAACATAATAATAACAAACTGACAACAACAGTTTGACACTTTATAGTTGACGCAACCAAACAGTTTATACTTAGGCAACTAACAACTCATGGATAATAATACTGATGTTGCATTGTTTGCGTGTAATGTCGACGTTTCGGTATTATTCGGTTGTATTGTAAGATGACTTGATATTTGTATAATACCGTGTAGAGCAATTGCTTAGTTTATATATTTCCACTTGATTTAAAAGTATTTCCTTATGTTGCCGTGAGTAAATCACACTTGCAGGGATTTATTGTACATTCATACCGTAGGTAAAGGCCCCGTTTGACTGTGCATAAGCTTAGGTGTTAGCAAACTTGGTTAACGTAACGTAAGTTAGAAATGCATATGTTTGTAGCTTAACATGAACATAAATATCTAAATATGTATATACTTATATAAACAGATATGCATACATATGTATATATGTAGAAAGCATACGTGATATACAAAGGCCGACGGAACGAATGAATAAATAAATAAATAAAAATCCAAGTGAACTGTGTTCAACAAACGAGCGCATGCAATGGCTTAAGGCTTGCATCCACGGCAACAACATGCGAATACGTACAATGGGACATTCATTGTGTTGATTTGTTAGCTCGGCACATAACAATTACGAACAATTCCATTTTATAGTCTACTCCTATACTGTTCTCTTCTACGCTGTTTGCCGCTTCTGTTTTTGTTTCGTTTTTCTTCTTTCGTTCTTTTTTTCGTTTAATCAGAATTTCCGGACTTTCTTTCTTTTCTTTCCTATTTTTACACATTTTATATTTTTAATTTGTTCTAAATTCATGAAATGTTTTCACTATGTATGTGCAAATAAAAATAGATCGCTTTGAATTTATATTTTGTTTCTTTTTTTCCTTTTTTTGTTCGTCCTTTTATTTCGCAGAAAATCAAGAATGTGTGTCTAATTGTTGTGCGAAGTGTTGGAAACTAACTAACGATTAGTTTTATGTTCTTGCCTCCATAGTACATGTGCTCGACGATAAATAAATGCACATTTAAAGATAAGCATATAGAGTAGGATATGGTTTGAAAAGAAGAAATTAACATTAACATCCAGTCGCACATTGTAAGCGAACACTTGAAAGATATCATTTTTACTTGTTGGTTAATACTTAATGCGAAGTGCGACATAGTTCACACTATACGCACACATGATCATAAATATTTGAAGAAAAATTTTGCGATTTTTTTCTTCTCTCATATCAAGTTCTTCTAAGGGGCTTGGCCGGTTATATTCCGATTAAATGAATCTCAATAAATTATGATAAAGTAATAAATGGAACAAAAAAATATTTAACATGAAAGGCGAGCGATTTTAATGGTTTTGAAGCTATTGAAGTTGCTATAAAATAAAATGCACCAGACATTGTTTTGTATCTCAAAAAATGTCATGTTCTTATGAGTAATTTTTCTATATAAACGGATCGGTTTTATTCCTCAAATATTTAAGTCACTGTACATTTGTGCATTGCGAAGCAAAACTAACGCCTGCCTTAGCTTAAATAATTTGAAAGCTTTATCCGAACTTCTGAGATCGTTAACACGCTTCGCATTCGATCACTTATAAGACGCTTGACCCCCTCCCACTTGCATGATCGACTAAATAAACGAACAAATTTTCTTTGAAATTTTACAATTCGAAATTAAGCCTGTGATTAAATCCGTATATCAGCAATTTTTAATCCAAAATTTATTTCGAAAAATTCTTTTGAAAATTATAAACGAAACACTATTTATATTTAGTGTCATCTTTGCTTAGGCGTCATCGAAGGATGGGGTTTCGCTTACTCAAAATGTTTGCAGCATCCGGACGGAATGTAAACATATTGTTGATGCCTGTCAAATTCTCGATCAATCTAGCCATACGTCTCCCTCCCTCTATTAGCCTGAAAGTCGTATTAAGATATCGTTTTCAAATTTGGCAAAATCGTTACGATTTCTTGCATGTAGGTTGCGGATATAATGACAAAAACTTTCACATTTATTGTCCCATCCAATGTCATAGGGTACGAAAATCTCGTTTTTTCTCTCTCTCTCTCTCTCCCTCTGTTGTTAGTCTTTTTTAACACAAAGGTGGGGGATATAAAAGATTGCTTCTTTCTTTCACTTGATCATAAATATGAGGAAATTTCCGTAAACCTGTCTCAATCGAAGATTGTCGGCATCATTGAACATTACTCGTGTAAATGTGCTTTGTGATCACTTCTTAAAATATGAAATAAATAACTTAACGTGATGGATATCTTGATGAGTGTTGAACATACGTTATGTAAATCGGCTTTTCCCACAAATTTTCTCACTTAGCCGCTTCTTAAAGTTATTATTATTATTATTATTATATAAATTTAGCCAGAGAATAAATTCTAAGACTAAAGTCTTAAAGCACTAGCATCCAAGGCTTTCGGCTTTTATTTATTTATTTATTTTTTTTTATTAATATTATTATTATTTTTATTATTAAAAACTCTACCGCACTTGAGGTTTGAACCCACGACCATTGAATTGCTAGTCGAGACTCTTGCCTACTCGACCACTCAGGCGGAGTTATAAAAATACTTTCCTACTATTGTTTTACCGATTTGCTGATAAGTCATTAACAATTTTTTGTTTGGATATAAAAAAAACGGCGCCTTTGCGAACCAAAAAATCATGCTCAAACCGCTTTGTGATTTGCTGCTGAAACCCCAGAAATCCAGGAATAGGCCAAAAATGTATTGGTAAATGCAAGGTATCCTCTATAAAACGGCTTAAAGTCTCGTACTCGAAAGGCGTTTTTGTCAACATCTTTGTCATATTAAAAACATTGCTTAAGATCCTATTTCAGTGAATGATGCCAGAGCCCTATCACATTGGCTAAATCATTATCACTTGGTGATTTATGCACTAATAATACTCTTCTCGTAGAACTACTCAGGTACGCAATTTTTTACTCGCATCGCATACGAAGAAGCATCGTTATATAATAATTTAAACATACGGCAGGCAAGTGTTTTCTGCATAAACATTGAATTGCTTTGTGTTTTCGCTCCTCCATTTGTACGGAATCGTAAAAGCGAGTCTACTTTCAACAGCCGTCTAAGTAAAATTATTTGGTGTTGTTTTTCTTACAGTTCTACTACTAACTTAACAATCAGACATAATTATTTCGAAGAATTGTTTCTGTGTGTCACTTGAAGAAGCCTATCAATTTATTTAGTGTTTACACTTGGCTTCGCGTAATTGATTTACTTTTTGTACAATATATATATATATATATATATATATATATATAACACAATTAATTTGCAGAGTTTTTCCTACCGCCATTCTACTTTGCCTATTTTGCTTTCAGATTAAGCCGAAAAGTACAGCTAATTATATCTAACAAAACTACTAACTCGGTATATTGACAAATCAAAAAAAAAAAAAAAACACATTTCCTAAAAGCTTTCTTCAAAAAATAAAAATACATTTTCTATTAGATATATATTTATTACGTAAACATATTGTTCTCACATCAATGATCTTGATTAAGAATAATCACTTTAGTGGATAGTAGTTTTCTTGACAGCGTTCTTTATCTATTTATATGCTTTACAGTGATTCTAGATCAACCCCTAAGGGAGAGTGATTATTTAATTGTCCGTTTTGTAACACTTTGAAATATGCATCAGATACCGCATAAAGTTTGTATATATTCTTAGCCATACTGGGATTGTGGAATCATTTTAGCTGGATTCGCCTGTCCGCCCATCCGTCCATCCATTTATCGATTAAACGATAGAATTATGAAATAAATTAAAGCTGAGACAAAAACTTGACACTCAGTCGTGAATGACATTAATTTAATTTCAGTAATCAAATGAGAAAATTGATATACACGAAAGTGAGGAGAGCCTGCAAAACGGATTTGAAAAATTCTTTACACTCTAGTCACCCCAAGAAACAAAAAGTTTATATATGAGTACCGTATAGTGTAGTCTCGCATAATCTTCGGCACTCAACCGAACGACCTTCGATCTTTGGTGCGGTGGACGATCAATTATGCCTTACTACCCATGTAACATATTCACTTCAAAAGAGTCTCAACCGCAGAATTCCTTAAAAAAAAATTTCCTCCTTAACTGCGAACAGGTGAGTTGGCAACTGTACGACCGACTATTATTATATTTGTTATCGTTTACTGAATCGTTTATTGAATCAAGATAACAAATCTAGTATGTCGCCATTCTGCCATTGAGAATAAACCAATTTTCTCCTTCTCAAGCAATTGAAATAAAAATTAGACGGGATTATCTATGGTACACTAGTGTATTAAAGTAAACAATTATTTTTGCAAAATATTAAGACATTAAAGGATATCGCAGCCATTGTCACGGAGCCTGTTTAGTTGGATTGGTATTTATGGCACGCAATGTATTTGGAGCAACTTCGATTAAAAAAAGTATAATTTAATATATATGTCTTTAAGTAAAGAATTATCGAGGAGGTTTTTAAAAGTTTTAGTTTTTGTGGCGAGTATTGGCGAATATTTGATTGAAAAAGTTGCATTTTTGAACCAAAAAAAAAATTATTTAAATTAACCTCTAAACTCGAAGAAAAACCTCCATGCTTCTCTGGATAATATTGTTTTAGAGATATTCAAAAAAAATCAAAACGAAGTGATCGAAAATTGCAGCAGTCAGCTTGCCGACCGCTTTGAGAAACCATCGTCCGTGGAAAAACGCGCTTAAAGTTCTCCGATATATTGTCCACATGTTTTGTTGAACGCAGTAAATGCAATTTCAAAACTCTAAAACCACACTGTCTGCTTTAATTATTCTCTTCCGATCTCGTTGACGTTAGAATATGGCACACTCTCAAAATGATGTTCGAAACGATAAAATAAATTTTTATTTCTCTAGTCGAGTCCATAATTAACATGAAAACCTCCGTTAAGCACTTTCCATTCCCCTGACTTATTTCGAATCGCTCTCAGCCTCATGTCCATGTAACGGTCATCTCAATGAGTCTACGCTACGTCTATTGTGTTTTCAGAATGGTTTCATATGAAGATCGACAATTTCTACAGACATTTCTTACTGCACTGCAGATGTCCGGAATCAACATATAAAGCGTCGCGTTAAGCTAATGAAGTAAAAGAAAAGAAAATTCACTACCCCCCCTCACACAAAAAAAAAACGGATTTAAAGTCCTTTCCACAATAATCTGCATAACAGCGAAATTATAATTTATGTCACCATTAATACTGTCGGCGGTATGAGATCATATCTGTCAATATCGGTGAGTTAGACTCTGATGCATCTAAGCAGGACCAGACAATGACAATAAATTAACAAATATTTTATATTTAAAAAGCAATAAACATTCGAATGGATCGATAAGTCGACTCATTTCAGTGCCAGGATCCAAAATTATTCATTTAATCATATTTATTAGATCTCTAAAGTATAATTGTAGCTAGTTATAGAAGAAAGCAAAGCTAACATACTTGCGAATGAAAAGCATAAAGAGCAGAGTTTTAGTTGAATTGATTTTTTATTGGTTAACGTTTGAAAACACAAGTTGTTGAAGTTCTCAACACAGTAAAACGCACGCATTCACATTGCACATTAGTTAAAAGATTTAAAGAGATGCAAACATACACACGCATACGGCATACGACATACGGTACATAATGCTCTTGCAAGTTTCTATATAAATATGCATGTGTGTGTGTGTGTGTTTGTGTGTGTTTGTGTGTGTGTGTGTGTGTGTTTATGTGTGCGAATAAATACTTTGTGAACTTTGAAGTTGTTTGTTGGCAATATGCCAAAATTTTTTAATTTTCTCTCAACTGCACAGAAGTACATCGAAGAACGTTATTTATATAAATACAACGGCATGCACATACATATATATATATATGTAGTATAGTAGATATGCACCTATTCTCTTGAATATAAGTTGATTTCAAATATAGTGAAAATCTCTTCATTCTCAGCAGCTATTGGTGATTTATGTGAACACTTAATAAATTGATTTCCTGGACTTAAGATGGAAAGGCAAAAAAAAAACAACAACAAACAAAAAAAAGGAGTCAAGAATTTGTGTGTGAGTATCAAAATGAAAGAAAGAAACTGAAATACATATAGAGTGAGACGTTTTATAAAATTGCTAATGTTGAAGCCTGAAAATTACATTTAAAACAAATTTCACATTTCCAAAAAAAAAAAAAAAAAAAAAAACAAAAAACGTGCTATTTATAGCTGTTGTCGTTTTTTGTTTGCTTTCTTTTTTTTTTCTTATTTGTGTTACATTTTATAGAATTTTTCAAATAATTTATTACTACTATTTTTTCTTCTTCTCCTTTACGAGAAAATTTCTCACTTCTTTATTTAGTGTTGAGTGGTGTTGCATGTCCTTTAAAGTAGTAATAATAATAAATAAGATTTGTTGTTGTCTAGTTAGAATTTTTATTGGTATTTAAGGATTTAATTTATTAAGACAAACCGCAAGTTAGCAGAGATTAAAATGCTAGAATTAATAAATTGGGGTCAATTAAGTGAAAAAGTGAAAGCAAAACAAAAAGAGCAAACACAACAACAATAACAATTAAGGTTAAAATGCAAATTTAATAGTTTTCAATTAATTATTTTTAAGGACACCATTGCTAGGGCAAGCGGTATTTGAACAAAAATATAACTTTTCGTCTCACCTATTAAAAGACCGAACACAAAGAATTGTTTCTGGTCCGTTTGAAATTACTATGCGCACTTAGGGTGTAGCCTTTTTGTTTTTTTGACTATACCCTACACCGGTTGCGGTACATGGTATATTAATGGACGTAAGTAACACCCACAAGGACTTCACATAGGCTCACCTTTTATTATACCTTTTAGTATAATTATTTTCTAAGCCGATCTATGCCTGTCTGTCCGCCTAATGTCTGTCCATGTATTTTTGTGCTCAACTCTGGCATGCGTTTTCAACCACTCGCCATATAAAGTCCCACATTAAAAAGTCATTATATAAAATAAAATTTCAATTCGCAAAATTTCTCAACAGACGTGGCTTAGTAATAGCATTTCGGCACACCAAATTGGTGTGACAACTTTGGACCAGCTGGAGTAATCTTTGGAAACCCCCCTCTTATATAATGAAAATTGAACTTCATATGACATCAAACAGGTGTAATTTTCAGTGCTTTATGATGAAAATCAGATCATAATAGAAAGATGTAAAATTAACTGTACCAAATTTGGATCATCTCACCCTGTTTCCTAGATACTACCCTAATAAGGAAATTGATCCTTTGTAGGGCAGAAAAGTCGAAATATTAATATGTTATGATTAAACTTAACCCGTAATAATAATTTGATATAAAAATTGACGCTAGAAAATTTGAACCACCCACGCCTATTTTTAGATCTTACCCTGTATAAGGGTTTTTCGGAAAACTTTTAGTTATTAGGGCAGAGAACTCGAAGTTTTCATTTTCTTTGATGAAAAATGATTCATAATAGTAATTTGATGTAATGATTAACTGTGCTGAATATTGAACAAACCGCAAACCGCAAAACTTGAACTTCTTCGACACAACCATTCTTACGAAAAGTAAGTCTTTATTTGCAAAGAGGTTTAATTTTTACTATAAAATTCCATAATAGTAAATACATATGAAAACAAGGTATAATTTTTATGTTCTACGGTGAAAATAGAAATGATGCTACACAATACGGTGTAGGGTACTTAACAGTCAGTCTAGCCCAACTACGTTTTCATTTGCTTTGCATTTGAAAATATGAATGAAACTCTATGAGTTATATACTGAGTTACTGAGTCTTTGAGTTACACTACAAAAATTGGCTAAATATCAATGTTATCTAAATGTTTAGCACAGCAGCCAACTGGCAACGAAGTGTTTGCGAAACTATTTCCTAAGACATTGGATATATAAGTTTCAACTCAATGTGATTGCGAAATTCTTGTACGTTCTATAACTTATGTGAGTTACCAAATTGTGATAATATAAGACCCACTTTTTTTTTTCATTCCCTGACAGGTCATCCCTTGAGTGATTGGTATTCGTGTAATAGGATGACGATAGAAAAGCAGTGAGGAAAGAGGAAGAGAAAGAGAAAGAGAAGCGGCCGCAGCTTAATGAGTTTGCGCATTTGATATATCAAATGCCTCATCTAGACGTCGTAACCGTATATATTTCACATCATATTTTTATACGGTTAGGTTACTTCTTCTAAGCTAGGAACTAAAAAACTAAACTTATCTACACTGCATTACTGATTAGTAATATTTAGGACTTTGTTTATAGTAAGCGATGTCCTTGACTGATTTGCCTTCCAGAGACAATAGAGAGATTTTAATAAAAAGAAAATTAGGAGAAATTTCAGGTCAAATTTGTCCTTCTACACAAGCTGTTCCTAGATTCTATGTTAGCGCTATCTAAAAATCCTATAGATTCGTCAATAGTCATTCTACTCTTGTCACTCTCAACTTGTTGAGAGACTTGTTCTGTAAATATAGATATAAGTAAATTATATTCCCTTGGACCAATGCTAAATAGTTTCTGTGCTTTACTTATATACCCATCGCAGGGAATGTATTAGAGTCGGCATATGTTGATCGTGTCCGAGATATCGTTAGAAATGTCAACACTTGTATACACAATTTTCTTTAATAGAAACGTTTCTTGGTTTGTTCTTTAAGGTCACATATACAATGCTAAATTCTTCCTAAAAGAAGAAGAAGAAGCTTGGCCTGTTATTTCTTTTATTTTCATTAGACTCAGAATTCAAAGTCATCTCATGCGTTTTGCATTATTTTTTAAAAAATTTGTACAGTTTTCTTCTTCTTTTTTATAGATTAAGAGTTAAAAAGTTTCTTTAGTAGGTTAAATATGGGTATAGCTACTTTTTTTTCTACTACAAAGATCGGCTAAACCGATTCAAACATTGGTACTCTATCGCCAATCAATAATATAACTTTTATAAGAGCTTTTGAATGGGTTACCCTCTGTGTTTCCAAAATAATGTATGAAATATCGAATGATTCTAAATACCATATGATGAAAATATCGTTTCTCGTGTATTATCAAATATCGCATTCTTACATATGAATATAAATCTGCTTTAGCCTACTTTGTCGTTAGACCTCAAAAATAAATCATAATTTAATGGAAATTGTTCTCGCTTCGATTAGCTAACTAACTGCCGGTCCGAAAAGGTGCTTTCATCTCGTTTTCAAAATAATATGGATCTTGTATTGAGTTTCTTATACTGGACCTTGATTGTACATTTCGTGCAAGGCAGTTAAATAATGGAATCTGTCATATACATAAGAATCGTCAGCGGAAATTAAAATATTCTATGTAAGATATAGTCATCCAATCTATTAAAAAAAAAAACTTACACTTAAATTAAAGTTTGGACTTCAAAATGGCGATGCTTTAATTTCAAGTTACTTTATTTAATTTCCTATCGTGTATCTCTTTTGCTTTCTAACATTCAATACTCAAAAGACAATCGGTTTTAAAAGCCTTCGAAATGAAGAAACATATGACAAACGCTTACGCTTACATCCAATTATTGCACACAGTCGTAAGAATATACTTAACGAATTTGCAATAGATCTGAGATATAATGAAATGAATTAATTAATGTGTAGATTGTTGCTGTTATTAAGCGAAATAATTTAAAATCTACTGTTGCGTTATCATTTTTCCACAAACCCACTATATAAGAAACACAAAAGGCTCTAAGCTGCAGAATATTCCCTGACGTGAAGTAAATTGATTTAAACGTGTTACTCTGTCCATTGATCTCCCGTTGGGATTTTATAGAATTTGTTTTCATAAGAATTTCGTGATGTATTGTGCAAGAGGCAGGCATATTGACGAAGAGCGAAATTCATCTAAAAGGACTTTTTTTTTTTTATTTATTTATTTAAGTTTTTTTTTTTAATTCAAAATATGTAAAAAAACATTGAAGAAAACTTACAAAGAATTATCGCCAATACAAGCTCTATTTACTAAAAATGTTTGACTGAAGAATTAGAAGAGAGATGTTGAACGGTTTTCAACATAATGATGCTTAATGCGTTTAGTTTTGTGTAAGAGAAAAAGTTGGCAAAAAGTTTTAATTCCTACAAATTGTTTGAATAAATCACAGCAGAGAACCGTAAAGACATTCCAAGGCTGCAACAAATATATGAACATGCCGGTGTTTGTGGATAATGCTCCACAGTAAATGCAGAAACAGAAAGTTAAAGCAAAACAACTGTAATTGCGAAAGATTTTTTCGCTTAGCTTAAGAAACGGCCCAGTAATAGAATGATTTTGAATAGTTTTGCACGTACATGAAGAAAGAGATTTAATTGACAAAAACGAATTCTAATTCAACCTAAAGCGTATTCGAACTTAACATATATATAGAAGGCAATTCACTGACTTCCTACTACGATATCAAGATTACCAAGAGAATAGTTTATGTCAAAGTGCAAAGTGGCCAGAACAAAACAAAAAATCCTTGAAAAGTAGAAAAAAGGCAATAATAAGCAGTAATGAGTAGATTTTGAAAATGATTTTGCGAGTAACGGAATGTTCAAGAGATATTCACAGATATATTGCGAACTGTAGAAGATCAGCATAAACATTGTAGTGTCTACAGCTTCTAAGCAAATGTAACGCGTCAGCAACTTAAGAGGTAATCAAATATCTAATTCCAATAGAAAGAAACTCGCGAAGAGTTTCATTTAAGTCGCTCGGCAACATTGCAGAAATATCGGAACATAATATCATATAATGTTACGATCAGCGCAAGAGATAGAATTGTCACAGGACAAGCATCGCTTGAATATTAAAAAGATAATTGTGATCTTTAAAAGTTCTGCCTAATAGCCGTATTCTGATATTGTGACTATTCACTAATCGTAAGAGTGAGCAATATTTGCGACTTTTTATCAAATTTACCGTTTCCCAGTAAACGTATCTATTACAAGTTTCGTTACGCATCAAGCTTATTAAGTCACAAAGAATACAAACCAAAAATGTCTTATGACATCTCTGTGATGCTGCCTGCTGAGTTTAGTCAAATCAATTGATAGGTTTACTCATAGTTACTCAAAGTCCAATTACTAGAGAAATACACTTTAGTAGTGAGTGCACTTTGTTTGCAACAATGTTTCCCCAATAAGATGTATGATTGAGTGTACTATTTATTATTAATCAAAATGCCACTCTTCTGCCTAGGTATTATTAGGCTATCACTAAGACTAAGACTATATGTTATAAAAATAGTATGTAAGTTTATAAAGGGCACTGCCGCATACATTGCTCCGACTGTACATCGTACGAAGATCTGTCTTATGCATGTGCATTGACGCATGTGAAAATTTCCAGCGAGTCGCAATACTTAGTTTGCATTGAGCAAACAAATGGTCAAGTCTTACTCATACTCTTGTATTCGATAAAACTTTAAAAGAATTACTAACACACAAATGCAGCGAACATTTGGAAATATTAGAAGGACTTTTGATGATAATACACAACGACACACAACTAGTTATTTATAAGTTTCCAAGCAAGCCAAGGCTATCTTGGCGGTGGTATTATGTTTATTAATGATGAAAATGCATGGATGTGAAATATTAAGGAAATATTTCTCTCTACCGTAGAAGAGTTCGCATTAGAGAGACTTTCTTGAAACTTATTAACTAAATACTATTGGAAAAAATCACAAATTTTCAGTGTATTTTGATCAAACCAGGTAATTATGCTGTCAACTGACCATTTTGTGTCTTGCCTCTTTATTTAGGGGCTAAGGTATTTTCTTGCATTGAGAGATGCACTGAAAGCAAATAAAAACATAAAAAAGTCGTATTAAGATGAATTTATGCCAAATCAACTTAGGAGATGCATGTAAGGAATTAAGATATATGTCAAGAATGTAAAGATTGATGGGAATATCTCTATGATTAGAATCAAAGACTAACGTTTAATGTAAAGTAATTCAAATTGACGATTAACTAAGTATAGAGAATTAATGAAACTAAGCAAAAAAGTTTGCAGACTGTACTTGATACGACGACTTCTACTCGACGAAGGACTTTTGTTTCGCTGTGTTTCTCTGCAACGCCGCTTCCCTCGTTTTACTATTTGCTGTTAGCTCTTGACAGGCATCCACACTTCACATATATATACATATATGTATATAAGTGTTAAGTTTTTCGAGTACACATCTTTTACATTCGAAAATTCAAAATTGTTCCCCACCGAGCACGTAATTAAAATTATATACAAGAAGAATAGCTGTCTCTGTCTTAACACTATTAGTATTAGTGTTTTTTCCTTATCCCCACATCACATTCATCATTTCTTTGTCCCAATAGTTAAGGGATATTTATAATCCATATTTAGAAGATGGCTAAAAATCACCCCTTTTCCGATATAGTCACTACTTAAGACCACTGCGATTTAAACGTTTTGCTTATAAGAGTCTTTTTCTTAATTCGCTATGTTGAAGTTTGTAGCTGACCTCAAATTTGTTTTACATAAATAGGTGCAAAAAAAATTGATATGTATACCACTATGGAATGGTATTACGAACTTAATGTTAAAATTGGACTCCAATCGATGGAGAATGAAGTACGTTAATGGTATAAACAAGCAAGGATCGTCCAATACAAGTGCTCATGGAGTACGGATTTAAATCTCAAGTGCGGTAGAGTTTGCTTCAGTCGTAGCTGTAGTCCCCAGTCAGTAAAAAGATAACACAAACCGATTACTTATCATATCACACCCACTAGGCCGTGGCCATTAGTTCTTTCGCTTTCCTCATTTCTCTCTGTCCGTCATAGTGTTAGATGAAGAGATGACATTCCCTGCACTGCTGGTCGAAGAACAAATTTCAAGTAGCACAACAAATGTACAAACATCGATTAGTCTTTCGTGAATAAATTCTTGAATGAATATCTAAATATTTCGTATCCACACAGTCGGTAAAATTCATGTTTTCCACTATATGGCATTTGAAAATAATCTACTGAGATATGGAAATATCGTCACATATGTGCGAAAGGCTCTACATATAACCCGAAGTAATGAACAAATTTTGTTTTCATTTTATCGTCAATTCATTACTTATCATATCACTAAATCACAACTGACACGATTAACAAGTGAATCATCTGTATTTGACACGTCGTTAAGTCAAACGATTGCGTGCCATTAAAAGTAAATTTATAGGTTAGCAGTGTTCAACATTGCAATCTGGCGCCACGGCTAACGCCATCGTATGTTTGTTGTGCTTTAGCTTCAAATATGAAAAATAACGCAACAGACAGATGTAAAGACAAATGCTTAATAGTTCTTATCTCGCCATAAATTCATAGGCAAACTCCGATTGGTAACTATTATGTGCCAAATAACTTAGTAATGAGAGGTTGTAACTTTTTAAGTCACCACTTAATATACCGCATTATGTTAATTCCAATTACGATCTTAGAAGTAAAACTACACACACGCACACACAAATCTATATTAGCAGTATAAACAGTAATGAGACAAAGGAAACGGATTTGCTGAAGTGAAAAATCTATCCCTCAAAACCTAATTTCCTCGGTCAAAGTAGGCCTCATCGATAGCCGTGCAACTATGGGACGACGAAATAGCTGCTTAGCGAACTTTCCTATTGACTATTGAAGCTTCTGAAACAACGAATGTTCAGATGAATACAACCATATCAGCCGAGCATAGGGCTCCCACGCTTATGTTTCGTTGAATTTTTATCTAAAAACTCAATGGCGCCATAAAGGATTTTTGTGATAATGAATGATTGATCTTAAAAGATAAATTCAAATACTTAAGGAATTCTTTGGCTTTGGCTTTCATCTTAAGTCTTATATCAGAACTGTTAGCGATCATTATATTAAAAACTTCTTCAAAATAACTCAAAAGCTCCTATCCTCCTATTTTCAACTGAGATATTAAGATGCTCTTAAGGCGGATTTGCTTAAGCGTTTCGTAAAATTTTCTCAAATTGTTTTTTATTTAATATTTTCGAAAAAATGTTTTATATCGCTAACGAAAGTGCTGTAAGCTAGCAAACGTCTGTTTGCTTTTGTTGATGATGTCATTTCGTATAATCCACGAGTTCGTCTTGTCTCATATTATAAAAATGTCACCGTTTTCCTTATGAATTTTTATACAAATATTTCCAGCTTTAGCCTTTATGTGTCTCCTGGCAGTAGATGCATATGTAGGCAAATTACAAAAGAAAACCACGGCAATAGCAGCGGCAACGACAACGGCAACAGCAACAGCAATAGCAACAATAAAACAATTACTTTACGCCGCAATTGTGTGCCTAAAGTTGAAAGCACCACCTGCCTTGACGCGCATACAACAAGTAATTTTTTTCCCTTTCACCCTTTAGCTGACACACATAACGATATCGGGTTTAGGAGCACAAGTGAGTATCTTAAAAACATATAAAATATAATTCAGAAACTTATACGTACGCACGCATTTACACATAGGTGGAAGTTGTTTTCGTTGTTGTTTGCGCGCACACAAACCCACACACACGCACATCCATACATAGACAATTCCTTTTCGGGGATTTTGTACATTTTCGTTTTTTTGTTTTGTCTGTCTTTGTTTTCTTTTTCTTTTTTTTTTTTTTTTTTGTTTAATATAGTACACGTCCTTCCCGTCTGTTGCAGAATGCACATGTGATGGGATTTTTATCTCATGTTGTTTTCCTTTTTTCCTTTTTTTTCTTTTTGGATTATACTCATAACTACAAAAAACACATCTGTATATAAGTGTACGTTATTTAAATACATATGCGGTTAACACATTATCTCCTTTAATGTGGTATTTATGTACGCATATGTGTGTGCGCGTACGTGCACAGCTGTGCTCATTTGCGTTTTCAATGCTTTTTTCTGTTCTATTTCAGAAACGTGTACATACAACTGTTCGTACGTCTGTGCGCATTCACTAGATAAGCTTAAAATTGTGTAAAGCTGACAATGAGTTGCTTGTTTTCAATTGTTGGCATGTATTCTTACTGCTGTCGCTGTTGTTGCTATTATTATTGTTGTTGGATGTAGTAAATACATGACTATATTTGTTTTGCACATTTTAGCACAGTCACACACCTCACCCACACACACAAACACACACACATGTATATATATGCATATATGTATATATGGATATATTAACACACCATTAACACACAGGTGTTGTATTTGTTGGTTTTTATGAGGTCTTGTGCTTTTAATGCATTTTAAATCCTTTGCTATGCTTGTTTTCTTTTCTCCCCCTTTTTTTTTGTACCTCCTCAGGCAGAGGTGAGGGATAGCTCTGGGAGAAGAGTGACTAAATAAAGACGACAACAACAACAACAACAACAACAACAACAACAATTGGGTATAATTATAGAAAGGTGACAAATTGAAAAAAGACTATCTATTAAAATTTAAAATAAATTTTTAAAACTTTGCAAAGCAGTTAAGAAATGTATTTAATCGAGCAAAAGTCTGTTATCAGTCGATTGCCATTGAAGGTAATACTTTAAGCTGCACGTAAACTTTTGTAAAAACACACACAAACAAGACTTAAAATCACTGAAATGTAAGAAATAAGATATTTACCGCTTAAGTCCCTTAAACAAAGATTTTTTCCATCGCTTTTAGAATACTATTACGTAAATAATTTTTTTTTATACCGTCTTAATACCGTCTCTCTCTCTCTCTCTCTCTCTCTCTCTCTCTCTCTCTCTCTCCCTCCCCCTCGCGCTCACTCTCTCTCTTTGTTAGGCACTTGCTTCTTCATTTTCCTCTAACTGTGGCCCTATTACCAGCGCCATAAAAACGCCACTATTGCGTTTGCCAGCAAATACAAGTTATGGGGGGAAAAGAGTTCGGAAATATTATATTTAGTGTTGACGAATAGTTTAATTTTGACGGACTTGATAGGCATCGTAAATGTTAGGGGCGTAACCATGGCGGTAGAAGTCCGATGGTATGAACTGCACAAAGTATACTTTATACCTAGCAAAACGAACGCGTGGGCATCTGTTGACTTGATAGATTTGATAGAACAACATTTTAATAGAATTCGTTGAAGAGTTATATGGTGATAATGGGACATTGCACCAGGACAACGCTCCGGTTCATGTTGCACGGTTTACGATGAATTTTTGTTCAATTGCACAACTTACTGTTACTGGAGTGGCCAACCATGGGTCCTGATCTGAACCCGATAGAGGACCTCCGGCGAATACTTTCCACCCATATACGCTCAGAGTCTAAACGGTATTCTATACTGTAGCGAATCTACATAAAATTAAAGTCTTTTTGCTCAAATTAAAACTTTATTTATTCGTCTAATTCTAAGTTGCTTCTCTCACCAACTAAGGTATGGTCAGTATCTTATATAAGTAAATAATTTAATGCTAACTTAAGCAATTAATACAAAAGTGGGTTATTACTAGAATGAGAAGGTATACAATTAAACTATGTTATTACTAGAATTACGACTAAGTGGGTTACAACTAAATTAGGCTATCTTAACTAGGTTAGGTGTCGTATTATGTCAAATTGTAAATATAGCATAAATTGTGAATTACGGTAGAGCGCGACAGATCGATAATGCTACAATACATAAGGAACTTAAACTAGAAATATTGTCGGAATGGGAGAAGATTGCGGTGACCAGTTTGAGAAACTTGGTGGATTCTATGTCACGCAGACTACTACAACTCCTTAAGCATAAAGGCAACTATATATAATAATACAGTTAATTAATATTAAGTTTAATGTTTACACATACAATTACGTTCTATGAAATACATATTGAATGTGTTTTCTGGTAGAATATGCAATTTTTATATTTTTAAAACACACATAAATACCAAAAAAAAGAATTTCTCCTCTGAGCTAATACTCACAATTATGCATTGCACATATAAACATTTGACTGGGGTATAAGCAATAAACTTTATTAAGTTGTGCATTTGCCATTACGTTTAATAGTAACTTTCCACTTTTTTCAGCCCTTTTTTCGTTTCCCCGCCACATAAAATTTCTGATCTTTTGCAGTAAAGAATTTGATGAGATAGAGAATTTTGCAGAGAACGAAAGACACGATCAACTGATGGTGCAAAGTCAGGACTATATGGTAGATATGGTGATACATCCCAGCCAATTTCTAATCAGTGCAACATGTAGTCCTCTGTACCGGTCAGTAAATTTAAACATTATTTATTAATGAAAGATTCTCGTTTTTTTTGGTCGAATGCTCGTCAATCACACAAAAACCAATACCTTTTAAAATCCCCTACAAATTTCGTTAACCTACATTGATATAGAGATTAAGTGACACTCTTCCCTTTTTTTAATTCAAATTTTTTACCACTTCCGCTTCTTGTCTGTAAGGTTGGCCCAGTATGTATGAAAAAAAAGAAAATCTCTACTCGCTATAGAGTCCCTTGGATTGAACACCACTCGCGAAAAAGGCTAAAGTTGTGCCGTTTTTTAATGTTAAAAAACAAAAATGTTTACTACTTAAATACATGTTTAATAACCTCCTCAAATGTTGCTATTGTATTAGTATTGTTTTCATTCCAAAAAAAAGTGTGAAAAAAATGCTTTTTTTCCGACTGCTAAAGTTGTCTTACCTCTCAAAAAGTTCTTCCAAATACTTATCAAAAATAAAAAAAATACCTTTCAATTTACGCCAATGGCTTTGAAAACTGAGAACTTCTTTTTTTTACGTTTACTAAGTTTATCCGGATGTATGCAACACTCAGAAGCAATATGGATGCAATAGATTCATCTTTTATTATACTGATAACCTCAAAATTATTACCCGAATCGAACCGAGTTTGTATTTAAAAAGCCGAGTATTTTGTCAAGTGAATCTGGAAAATTTCAGCTTTCTAACTTTAATAATGTCCGAGTAAAGAGAAAAACTCACGAATTTTTGTTAAGAAAAACGGAGTTGCGTTCAGTTTACGCTCCACTGCGCGCTTCCGCTGCGATCGATTTGGCCCAACTTGTGTGCAGAAACTTCCAATGTTCCTACCAAATTTGATGTCGATTTTTCGTTTTTACAACCAGAAGAGTGCCAACAACACGCACGACACACACACATAGACAAATAGACGGACAGACATGGCTTAATCAATTCAATATTTCACGTTGATCACGAATGTATATACTTTGTAGGGCCTCTGAAGCTACCTTTTGAGTGTTACATATATTTTGGAAAAAAGTCTTGCAGTGGTGGGTATAAAAATCAAGCAAGTGATAAAATTAATTACAATCTAATGGTATATCTTCATATGAAAAGCAAAAAATACGACGACTATATACAGCTGGGGTCGAATCTTCTACATACTCCGCCTTTACATTAACACAAACTCGAAAATAAAGGATATTCTAATGTTCTCTAACAGTGAGTGAGGATGTTGGTAAGTTCTTCTATTTTTGTGAAGGCACTACACGATCGCTAATAGAATTTACAAACTTTTATTACTGCACTTTATGAGTAATGAGCAGACAACCTATCCTTCCATTTTTGTTTTTGAATAAGTTCTTGTGGGTTTTACGTGTGCCGTTTAAACGATTTGACCCAACTTGCGTGTGACAACTTCCAATACTTTTGCCAAATATGGAATCAATATCTTAATTTTTGCGACCAGAAGTGTGTTTACCACACCAGAGGGATAGAGGGATAAAGAAACAGACAGGTGGACAGACATCCTCAAATCGATTCAGAACTCGATATTGATTAGGGATGTATATAGGCTTTATAGGATTTTTGAAATTTCCTCCTAAGGGTTGCCATTGTGCCAAAATAAAAGTATAAAAAAATATTCGAAATCAAAAATACAGTCAGTCACTGTAACTTTAAGATCTACTCAGTGGATATCGACTTTGAGGGATATTTAATAGTAATTGTGTTGCAAGTCTTAATCAAATATTTACACTTTACAGGGCCGAGAAAAGACTATTAATTAAAAAAAGTAATCCAAAGAACTAAATTTAAAATAAAACATCAAAAAGTAAAAGCTTAGCAATTGCTCTCGATAAGAATGTACAATAGGAACTGAATGCAACAAGAACAAGACAACAACAACAACAACAACAACAACGGTCATTAAAAACCTAAACCTTAACTCGAATTCTTCAACCGATGTAACAGAGACCAAGCAGGAAATACTTTATTGATTAGATTCCTTTCAAAGAAAAAAAAAAAAAAAAGCGTAGGACAAATTAAAGAAGTATTTCTTTTCCTGTGAAAACGAAGCATAGAAGGAAAAACGAAAAGTAACCACTAAAATAGCACAAAGGCAAAAAAGGTAACTGGAATTTTAATTATAGTATGTCAACCGTACAATGTGTTCATTTAATGTGTGCGGCTAGAATGCAAAAATTGCGATAACATAGCAATTGAAAAAGAACAACGACAAGAGCAAAACAAATGAGAATTTTATACAATGACCGCAAGAATCGATCATTAAATACCCTAAGCAATTATGATTTACATATATCGCGGATTCTATTAACTTTAATTTATTAATCTTTTATCGATATATGCGCAGAAGTATTCATTGCATAAATATTGTACTGAAAGGAAATTTTCGAAAAACAAAGGATAAGTTGTTGAAAAATGCTGTCCATCTCTGGTCCATTGTCTGAGGAAAAAAAATCGAATCGAATGAGTAATTTTTTTTTCTTCTGTTGTAATACAGCAAATGGGTCACCTCTAAATGGCTCCAATAGAAGTTTTGAAGAAGTTTTATCGCTAAGAAACGACTTTTCATTGCTCGTCATAAAAATATTCATCCAATTCTTCGCTTGATGTCTTCGATATTACTATTTATACCGAAAAATCTCGGCCGACTTGTTTCGTCCTTAGTTGCGTTCCTCACATGTTGACTTGAAAAAGCATTTGTTTCCTACAAACTTTCAAGGTAATAAACTAACACTTTTGATAGCTTAAGGCCACATATCTGCCGTACTATAAAAAATGTTACGAAAACGGAAATCAGATATCTTCAATTATAGAGAGGTACGTGTAGGTAGATCTAAGCGGATGAGTAGAAAGTGAACTGAAAAACTGTTGGTGTACTACTACATGTATTGAAGCGAAACCTTAAGCGAAATTTTCATTTACCTCGTTTTATAAAATGTCGTAAAATATCCTTCTGATTATCTAATATGAGATTGAAGTGGAAGCTTTCCTATAGAACATAAAGCTAACTGTTGTACATACGTGCACTCATACTTTTATAATTGACACAATGACATATTTGTCTAGTTTGATTTAACCACCAAAATGCTAAAAGATCAAATAAAATATTCCATAGGATCTCAATGAAAAAAAGTTGTTCGTTATGAACAATAACGAACAACTTTTATACATGACTTTGCATATAAGCAATAAACTATAAAATATGCGGAGACAAAATCAAATAAATCTTCAAAGTATAATTTCTAGAAAAGTGTATACATTCATACATATATACATATATATGCATAGGAAAATTTTTATGCCAGGAGTCTAGCAAGCGCAGTTTGACGCTGTGACCGGTCACTAGCCGTAGAAAAAAAACAACGCATATTCTTATCGTAGTGGTGCTTAAGCACCACGAGCACACGCACGAGTTACAACCCTTAGTATGGCAAGTTGTCGCATTAAATGGCTTGATTGGTGGCTAAGTCTCTTTTACTTCTGTAAAACACTTGCCGTTCAGGTTACTATACATAAGTATAGTACAGGCTTCCATACGCCAATGTCCACCTTTTGCGCAGATATTATACACACGTCATCGAGACATTCCAGGCAAGAGCTGCTACCTACCGCCCACGCAAGCAAATTGTAAATTGATCTTGGCCGAATATAGGCGATACCCATTGTGCAATTATTAGCTTTAAAGAATCTAAGACTTTGACTGCATCGTCATCGAGCAGATGTTCGCTCCAACAAATATCATTTTGCCTAATAACGCACCGCATCAAGAAATAACGATTCTTCTACATTGCCTAAGGCACAGTTCATACGTTTAAAAAGTTTTGCTTAAAAAATAATTGGGATCACTGTGACAATAGCCACGAAATGAAGGGAGAAGTCTTTAAGTAACACTAGATTAATCAGTGCAGCCCAAGACACAAGTTGATAACAAAGCGAAATTATCACTGAAGCCGTGTGGGAATAATATCCGCTGATATAATCAAGTAACGTAAATCAAATCGCTACCAACCCCTTAAACCCTCCGCAACAAACAAAGAAACTAATGAGTAAATTTTCGATCCCGTAAAAATACAGAGGAATAATTTTTGCTCTAAGCAGTAAACAACGAAAAAGAAACATTCCTCGCATTGCAGCGAATAATTTAATTCTATCCTTGGGTTGCAAAGCGAACCACTCTTTACGTCTATCATATACTGTGAGGTAAATAGCTTACACTTTTATCATTTCATTTCACATTTTGTACTTAGCCTAGTTACACTTTGTGCGAAGGAAACTTGCTATTTACATACTTTGCTTTAGTTTTTGATATTTATCTTCTTCTATATTACTCCTTCCAGCCTATCTGCATTAACTTGCCGCGGATTGTTCAGCTAGTTGTCAAATTTGGCACGTTAATGTAGCCTAATAAGGAAGAATTTGAGATTAAACTTTAACTCTAAAGTAAAACCTCTGAGCGAAAGTGAAAGAAGGCGTAATTTAAGAATAATGAAGAATTTTTTAAAGAGAATAGGCTGATGAAGCAATTGAGTTCAGTTAGATTTTTTGATTTTTGCAATTGTCATATGAGCACCCTTTACGGCGCACACATTCAAATTATTAAGAGAAAGATAATTAACTTATAGGTTAGAAAAGAGATTCTCTGAAAAGGGAGACCTGGAAGCCTGCATTTTCATCTAACACAAAAGCAAACAATCCTGCTACAATTTGACATAAGACGGACAGACGGATAGACAGGCTTAGATCAATTCAGATTATGATTCTGAATCGATCGGTGTAATAAAATATGGATCTGTTTTAAGCTATGAAATGTAGATAATTCCGGGCTCTAAACCAAAATTGCAATAATTTCATTTCTTTTAGTTTACTTTAAATTCGATCATAGAGAAAAAAAAAACTTTTTGTAAAATAAAATCAAAGTCCATCTTGTTTAATAAGAAAAAACAACTAATTGTGAATCGAGTTAAAAATTTGTCAGTCAAAAATTAGGGAAAAAACCAAAAGAAAAATAAATAATTTTCTACATAAATTTCCAAGAATTTCTTCATTAAAAGAAAAGAAAAAAAAAAAAAAAGAAACCAAAATAAAAATAAAAATATGAAGTAGCTTTTGACAATTACTCTTAAATTTGTAAAGAAATTTTACGAAATTCAATAAAACTTCTTATCATGTCATCATGTCTTGGCACACACTTTAAAACAATTGCTGCATTGTTTCCTACTTTATACATAGATACATAGATATATATATATATTAAAGTAAATGCAATGAAAAACTTTTTCTACATTTTTAATATTTTATTAGTTTTCATATGAGCATGGATATGGATACGTCATTGCAATGCTAAAACAATAGGAATTTGTTTTTAAATCTTCAACTGCATAAGGATCAATAAATTTGCCCAGAAGAAAAGAAAGAAGCAGAAAAACAGTAACAAAAGAGAAGAGAAGAAAAAAAAAACAAATAAAATAATATTCTTATACGAAAATATATTAAAGTTTTGAGAAAAATTCTAAAATAACTTTTATAGCATTTCTAATGGAAAACAACAAAAAAAGTTATATTTAACTTAGATCGAATCGACTGATAACCACCACTATCTTATGCAAGTTCGCACAATATGTCTACGGTCAACTACATTGCGATATACGATCGTGTATATGTCAAATCATATGTCTCTACGATTTTAACAGTTATGGATGAGATCATTAAACGTTTTCGATGATTTTATGAGAAAATTTTTAAGACAAAGTCGTAATTTCGCGTTATCCCGGAATAGACGTTAGCCAGATCGACAGACAGATATAAATAAATAAGTGGGTAAGATGTCTAAAAGTATGCAACTCCAGTACTTCAGTTTAGTCTTGAATGGGGTTAGCCAACGGTCACAAAAATGCGAAGAACTTTAACTTGCCAAGGACTAAATGTCAAGTTGGACGTAATCCATTCACAACCATGCTCCCAATAATCAAAAAACTAAAACCATTATTACGTGTTTATTAACATAAACAAGCTTCGGATTATGATCTAAATGTAATTAAAGTCATATCAAAATTTGTTCTGAAAGTGCACAAAAATAAACGTTCAAGGCCAAGTCCCCAACACGTTGAGAACACATCGGTCAGCAAGTTCATAGGATGACACATGAATATCGCCACCCTATACACGAACCCGTACTATTTCTAGATAATACCAACTTTCAAACGAAATGTGTCCAAAACTCACAGTTTAGTGGCGCTGCTTTTGTGATTTTGGAAACAATCGAAAAATTTGAATTTCGCTTGTTGATTGAAAATCAGCATTGGCTTGAAAGATGCTATGGCGATTCTTATCTGCCGAAAAAATAAATCTACTTTGGGTTTGCTACTTTAAAACATAGTTTTACGGCCCCCCATGCTACTGAACGCTCTGGTCGTTCGAATCCGGCCATTGTTCCAGAAAACATGAAAATAGTGCACAACAAACTTTTGACAGATGGAAAGATGAAGTTGTGTGAGATATCAGAAAGCAGTTTATGCACCATTTTGCATGAAACCGTGGTTCCATGAGAAGATCTGCTCGAAATCGGTGACGCGTGGGCCCATTTTTGACAACAACGCGGCGCCGATTCATAGCCGAGTTGGATGCTGTTTAGGATTTTTGCATACGATGCATAGCAATGAATGCCAAGTGGACGGCAAGTGAATAACAGCCAGGAAAAGCCTTTCAAAGCCATCAAAAAAGAAGCGTCACTTAAGCAAATGTTACTTGCAAACTAGTCGTTGGAACATCTTGAAATTTCGACATATTTAATTTGAAAGTTAGAATTCAACGATTTTGTCAACAACGGCGACACCTATTTGTCATCCTACAACCTACATCCTACGTTACTGACAGAGACATTAACATGCTTGTTCTATAAAGCAACTTGACGTTAACAAGAAGTTCATGTTGCACAGTCAATTAAAAACAAAAGTAAAGACAGACAAACGGACATTGATCCAAAAAATGATTCGATATAATAAAAGGTGCGTTTATCTTACATCTGTCTAGCTGTTACATAAATCCGCGTAAACCTAATATGCCTTACACCACCAGCGCTAGAATGTAGAAGAAAGAAAACAAATTAGTTGGTTCCCTTAAAATGCACGTAGTCAGGAGAATGAACTATATAAAGATATCGTAAGAGGTGTAACTTTCGCGAATGACTTTTTGCCATTCGTACACCTATGTAAGTACAACTTTGACGTACCCGGTTGGCCGTAGGTTTGTTGCGCCATTTTTAGCGATTAAACAAATAAAACATTATTTTTAAAGCAGGAAACTGAAAAGGGAAGCATATGTTAGTCATTCAATGTAGTATAGTACGATTAGTAAAAACAGCAGCAGCTATAAAAGTCGAAGTAGTGATAACGCCTCTTCCCGAGCGCCTTGCAAGACTTTCCTTCAATTCGTAATCTGATAATGATAGTTTTCCCGAATAAATAAAAGATTAAACAAAAATTACAATCACTTCAACAAACGCCTGTTTGCTTTATATTTATATACAAATGTGTACCTTTAGGTTTTCGTATAAAGTCGAACAATGATCATTACATAAGTTAAAGTGCCTTTTCCAAGCTCTTTATAATGTAAGTTAATCGCATTTGGGATTTTGTACATGTTTGTGAATAGTATTCTTGCACTTATTCTTAAGTGATGTTGAGAATCAAGTGCAAAGTGCAGTTCGTCTATTATTGGATACATGCTTTATATGATATACAATTTTTCCAGTTCGTGCACAAACATTATTTAAAATGCCTTTTAACGACACAACCATGTTAAGCATAATAAAAAAGTAAAGAGAAAATTACATTTAATTAAAAATGAATTTTCAATTCAAAGTTTCTATATGTTTGGATAGATTCGTATAGTTGTGAAAAGTGAGTTGATTTATTCGAGCATTTATAAAATGCATAAATATGGCTTCTGTGGCAGTAATATTCTTAATTTTTATCTTATTGCGTTTCAACTCAACCGGGTTTTTACTTACCCTTAACTTACTTTATCTAATGCTCTATTATTTACCTTAGAGTTCGCAAGATCCGCAAAATCCGTCTTCGCTTTTAACTGCTTGTACATTCTTCGGCATCAACTCAGTTAATAGACAAAGCACTCTACAAAACGAATTTTAATGCAGCCACAATTCCCGAGATACGAAGTGTAAATCTACAAATCACTGGTTAACTATCCATCCTAAGAATTAATGTGCTTTTCATTTACTATTAATAGCAAAAAAGGCAGTTGTCTACGTTTTCTTCGGTGAAGATTTGCACGAGACGTTCCCAGAGAAATTAATCACAGACAGTTAACCAAAAAGAAAAAGATGCAATTGATTTGAGCAGATGCTTGATTTTTGTGTAGCTCACCTGAATCCTAAGAACTCTGCTTAATCTTCTTATTGGTAGAGAGAAGGACTGACAGACCAGCCAACTGACAGACCAGCCAACTCACAGACCAGCCAACCGGCAGAGGAACATAGTTTATCGGCAGGCAAAACAAGCGAGGAACTGCTCTAAAGTAATAAATGCTCTCTCGATCATTAACAACTCTTCCGGACTTCCGGACTTCCGGACCATAAAAGTGTTCGGTCTATTTATATGATTTAGGCAGAAAATCTTTCCATGTTACGAAGCATCAGAAATGCATGCAACCAACTGTAGTGATTACGTGCCTCGCATCACTACAGCTGTACAGAGCATTGGCGGGTATAAAATATAAAGGTTAAGCGAAAAACGTCGAGGCGTTTTTTCAACATATTTTTCGTATATTTATTTTTATTTATTTATTGTAAATACATTTACAAAGGATTGATTTGAAGGCTGGCAAATAACTTCGTTCCACTTCGCCAATGCGATTTGAACTCGCGACCACTGGGTTGCTTTTCGTATATTTTAAATGAATTTTCTTAAAGCAAATATATCTCATTTTAGTCGATAAGTTTTTGATGTTTTTCTAATCGAATCATTATTGAATCGTTGTAGATTGTCTGCGAACAATTGATTCAAGTGATATTTGCAGAGTCTTTCTTTAAAACATGTCCGTGAAGAGCAGAATAAATATTAGTCGGGCCGGGAAAGGTACGGGCTGTACAGATGTAGATGCCTTGAAATTTCTGTTCTTTTCGCAATATCGAAGTAATATTTGAAAATAAGTGAATTTTTTTCAAAGAACTTTAAGTTATTTTCGAAACGCCGTTACTTACGGCTGAATGAACTTTTGAAATTTTACAATTTTTTTCATTTTAATTATCTATGTGGGCGGAAATGGAACCTACGCTTAAATGCCGAAAATTTCCATGCACATAAAATTTACTTAAAAAGAAGTCGATTTCTCTCCAGCGGCATTTAAAATTTCTGAATAGAAATGCAATAAGCACGTACGCGCTTGCATCTGAATGGAAAACTGACTTGGAAAAATCGCATAAGAGCAAAAAAAAACGTATTTGAAAATACAAAAAAAAAACGCACGAATTCATTGATTGGTCAAAAATTAAAATTACATTTTGGAAATAAATTGCTGTTGTACTAAGCTATTCTGAAAAGCATTTGAACATATGGCTGCTGGCGACTCCAACATTGAAATTCTTTAGCGCTAGCGACCTAAAACCCTAAGATTTATCACATCACATGAGCTTTGTGGCTTATGGCGAACAAACATATTCATTAGAATCTAGGCATACGCATAGTACAAGAAGGACCTTCAGTTCAGAAGGAACTTCAGTTTTCGATATCCTACTGGACAATATTGAAGACAGACACGTATGTAGCTATTGTTCTACTTCTACTTGTATCTAATAAACATATGCATACAAACTGTAAGCTTCATTCAAAGTAATGTAAACTGAAAGTCATTTAATTATTTAAAAAAAAAGAAAATTCACATACGTAAAAAAAACGAAATGACCTATGGGATATCACTTTTCAAGCGCCTGACAGCACGACTTGAAAGCATTAGCATTACTAAAGCTACGCGACTCTAAAACCATCTGTTGGGAAAAATTCCGAACAACACAATGTTTTGCCTTACTATCCTTTTGCTTTAGTAAATTGTAAATATAATACAAGTCAATAAATACAATTTGCTGTAAGCCCAACATATTTGTTCTCTCCTTTCCGTGCAGCTTACTGAAATCTATTAAGAAATATTTTTCACTGCACGCATCACAATGCAATTGTAATAAAGATTAAAATACCAGATCAATGAAGACCAACAGCTAACAGACACACACAAACACATATATATCTATAAATAGGCATATATATGCATATTAAATATATATGTATATAAATTGAATATACGTATATATGTATATGCGTATATATAAATTGAATACACGCATATAGTATGCATTGAAAATTATAAGGACGGTAATGATGATGAAGATGAAGCTGCCTGCCATCGATGATGGCAATTGAAATTGTAATCAATTTCAAATTAAAAGCAGTATTAAGCCTTATTACAATGATGCAAAGCGAAAGCATGCGTTTGAAGGCACATTTGACGAAAGAATAAAAAATAAATTGATACCTTGAAAAGAGTAGATTGCAGAGAATTATTAAACGGTTCTTTTTTTTCTGTTATTTTCTTCTTGTTTTATTAATAAGATAAAAGTTTAATTGCGAAATTTTAAAATTTAAATATTTTAGTCGAGCATTTCATTTCATAATAAATATTAAATAATATAATTTAAACTTTATTCAATACATATGACGAACTGAGAGTTGTCCTTTCCGTTTTGCCTCTTTTCATTCTACGATTCTTATTGGTGTTTAACTATACTTTGTGTAAGCCCGGACGATTTCCATTATACTAACATAAGTGCCCATAATGCCGCCCACAGCACCAAATGTTACTAGTAATAGATTTTTCGTTAATCTAAATTTCCATCTACCATAGCCGGTACGATACTGTACGCAAATCTGTAGTAAAGCGGGAAATATCAAACCCAATATTGATAAGCAAAATGCACCCACTAGTGACAGGAACAGCGATAAATCCGGTAAAGCAATCGCGAATGCAACTATTGTCGAGAACAATTAATTTCATAGTTATTGTTGTTGTTGTTGTTGTTGTTGTTATTGTTATTAATGGAAAGCACAGGAGAAATAAAATAAATAAATGTTTTATTAAATTTTCAGTCTAAACACTTTATCCTTAAAATCTTAATTCCTTCGTTCTATGAGCAAAAAACTAAAAATAATGTATCGAAAAATGTAATTACTTCTTACGAACCAAAAATGTTCGTAACAAATTCATCATCTTTTCAAACCACATCTTGGAACATCGCAAACCAGCTTCGTGAGCGAATCGTAGTAACTTTAACACGTTTTCTGTCGCCCGTATGCCTTTCTCGGTAAACGCTACAACGCATTTATGCGTCAAACTCAACTTTTAACATTAAAATACCAGAATTTAAAAATTAATTAAAAATTAAATTAATTACATTTTTTCTTTTTTGTGATTTGAATATTTATTATTACACAAAATATATATTTTCTCTCATAAGCGCAAAAATAAAATAAATAAATTTATTCAAAATGAATAGATTTGTTAGCGCGTACCGAAAACCGCCCATGTATACTCGACTCACAAGCAGTTTGCCAGCGAACGTGTTATGTATTAAAATGCTCTCAGAAACTAGTAACAATAATCTCTATAAAAATGTCGCTACTAAAAGCAATAGGCCGATCACCAAATAATCACAACCTGATGAATAACTAAGCCTATGACGTACATTTAAATAGTGTAAGAATAGTTGAGAAATGTAGTAAGTTGTTTTTCTCTGATCTTAGGTAAAATAGGCAAATAAGAAAATAAAAAAAAAAAAGCAAAGGAGGCTTCAATGACATTCAAAGAAATCTTGCATATCTTGTCCTAAGCCATTAAACGTATGTCATAGACTCCCGATTATCATCATTTGTTGTACCAACATTTTACGACAACCCTATCAAATATTTGCTTGAAATTTTAAACGATTATCGAGTATAGATCTTATTAATTTATTGAGAACAAGGCTTTGTATGCTTCGTTTATTTATAAATCGATTCGATTCACTTTCACGGTTCATGATTGCCTTTTACTTTAATTTGTATAATCTCAAGAAATGCGATATTCGAAGAACGGACGGACGGACGGACAGATAATCTTAATCTAAATCTTTTCAAAACTCTGCACGCATACTATATGTGCATATAATTTAGGATATGAAAGTAACAAACTTAGCACATTCTCCCACTTTGATATACGAAAGGGGAAGACCCTTACACTTACATGTGAGCAAAACGATGGCGCAACGTACAAGTAATTCAAAGAGTACATGCTTCCCATTATCCTTTACACGTTTCGCTAAATATTTATTCCATACTATATTGGCGGTTACATAGCCTTGTAAAGCGTATGAGATCCATATGGTTATAGCAAAGAATATTTTTATAACTTGAGCTAAACTGGAAAATAAATCAAAAAAAGGAGGAAAAATTAAGGTAACATATATATGCTTTAGCTTTTTTTACACTTACATAGCTTTCTGTGGTAAATTTAACGTAATACTACCCAAGGCTTTATCGCCATACTTCCAATAACCGAAAAAGCCCATGGCAATGTAAAGACCCAAGACTATTAACATACCCACATTCAAAGTGCCACATGGCCTTACGAAAGCTTTAGGTTTTTCCATATTTTCCTCTATAGCCAAAATCTTAATAAATAAAAGAAAGTAGTTCTATAAGTCTTTTAGAATTCGATATAGATTTTAGTAGTTAACGCTATCAAGTCAAAATTACGCCAACCCCTTTTGTTATGCCTCGAAGCATATACCCATCATCGACGATTGGGCGGGTATATTCATTTCAACAAAACGTTTGTAACGCTAGAAGAAAACTTCAGAGACCCCACAAAGTATTTATGTTCTTGATCAACATCAAATTCTGAGTCGATTTAAGATTTTAATGTCCGTCTGTGATAACGTTTATTGTAATCATTCTGCTGGCCGCAAACGTGAAGCTATCGACTTCAAATTTGGCAGACACATTGCAAGTTCTTGCACGCAGGTTGGTATTGAAAACGGACCAAATCAGTCAAAATAAACGCTTATAGACATATATTACGTAAAGTGAGAATAGCTTAGTTTTTCAAAAGGAATAAAAAATTGATTTTTTGATCATCACTCATAAACTATTGCAGAAAAACGTAGAAAAATGTGAACGCATATTCCATGACTAATGCTTGTACATAAGCGGGAATAATTTTCCACGCCTACCCAATATTATAGTGCATCAAAATTTAATTTTTTTTCAATACCTTGATAAGGCGCAGCAACAAGTTTCAAAAACCTCAGAAAGTGTCTAAATTCTTATCCAGTTTCAAATGTGGAATACTCCCTATCATGTTTGTCTATTCGTCTGTCGATCTGTCTGTCTGGGCAACTGTGCAGTATCTGTGGTAGCGATTATAATACCGTTAATGAAAATGAAGATATCGCCTACAAATTTGCAAAACAATTTGAAAGTGATTCAAACTTTCCCAAGAACACGCCTATAACGCCCACACGACTATGCGAGAAAAGCTTTTAGTTTGTAAATAGAAAAAATCAGCCGCACCCACTCCATATTATAGAGCATGAAAATTTATTTAATATATTATAGAATAGAGTGTAAAGTATAGCTGTGCAAATTTTATTTACTTACCACACCAATGGCTTCTAAAGCGAATAACACGGTGCCAAAGAATATCGGTAATTTATTCAAAGTTTCAAAGGGTTTTCGTTCTTGTATCGCTGGCAAATCATCGAAAACATAATATAAAATAACACCGAAACCTAATTAATTTCCATTATTTAAACTTAATTAGTGTAAAAATTTAATTGTATGTTATTATAATTTACCCACAAACAACAGCAAATTGGCCACTGATGAGAATGTTGCCAATATTTGTAAATTACGTATACTGAAAATTAAAAATAATGGTAACAATATAAAACACATGTGCAGACGTACATCTAAAACCACGGAGTATTCATCGATAATTTGCTTTATACTCTCCGCTATGAAAACCACATAAACGCAGCATGTGCCAAAATGATAGAAAGCCAAAAAACCATCAACAAAAGGTCTAATTATAAATATAAAATATAATTATTTAATAAAATTTCACAAAATGTAAATTCAAAATTTATCATTATTCGGTTGAAGAAGAATTTCGCATCCCCCCACCAATCACGTACAGCAAATGTATAAAAATTGCAAAGCTGTTGCTCACTGTTCACTGTTCACTGAATAGAGACTTTACTGTCGTAATAGACCAAACGTAGGGCAGCAGAACATTTGTTCAAACAAACTACTAAAAGTCTTTCTCATCTATCTCATCTATCTTTAAGGTTCAGGTGTCCGACAGAGCGTTCAGCCTCATCGGTCGCCATGCAACTGCCTTTCACATTAACAAATCATTAATATATTTATTCTTTTGACAGACAAGACTCGCCATAGCATCGTCTAAGCCAATGCTGATTGCGAGCGATATTTTTTCTCATCAAACGGCAACAGCTTTAATGAACAAACGAAATCCAAAACATTCAATTGCTTCGAAAATTGCTAAACTAATGTCACTAAAGCGAAAACCGTAATTTGTAAGCTAATTATCGCAATATTATGAAATTGTGACACTTATCGTTTTAAGGTGTATGCTATCCAGAAATTATATGCGCCATATATATATCATGCGGGAGACTTATTGAGTGATGTGTTATCTATGTGTTACATTTTACAATTATCTGATGCAAATGCTTGTTTGTGCGTTTTAATCTATAGAATGAATCTATGTATCGTTTGGTTGGTGGATGGATGCAATTGGAACTCTTGAAACCGAAAGAGAACTGAGACGAAAATGATGATTCGCTTACTTTGCTATGGGTAAAATGCATTTAAATATAGGCGGTCCCTCTTGGAAACCTATCGTCATGGCTTCGGAAAATGTAAGATATGGAACACGTTTGCGTTTACATAACTCATACATGCACTCAATCTAGAGGTTTCAATAAAAACAAAAACAATAAGGGATGACAGAAAGTTATCACAAAAATTATATTATGATCAATGCATTCCCTTACCAATATATGCAAACTATGTACTGCTATGATCCCAATTATTATTGTTAATATCAAACCGTTTACGTAACCTGCATTAGCAAAAGCAGCAGGCATGGCTAATACGCCGGTACCGATACTCGCCTTGAGAAAATGGGCAAACGTCTGCCAATTACTTATCGAAAAGACATTTTCATGAAATATTAAAAGTTTTTGTTTTTTTTTTTTTTTAATTTCTGTTATACATACTTGGTGGGATGTTTAACTTGGCGATGTTCGTAAGGGTCATAATCATCTGTTACAACGGATTGAGCTATTTTCTTACTCTTATCACTTGCTGTAGTCGATTGCTTAACGGCAGGCAAACTGCAAGAGACACTAAGAAGAATCATTTTAATCATTTTTACAAAATATATAAGAAACAAGAAATGAGAGATTTAGCTTAAACGGAAGCTTAGGTATTCAAGAATTATATCAAAAGAACATTATGGGCATGGAAATGATTCAAAATAAATGATTCAAAAATTTGATTTCCCGATCATAGTTGTATAGCAATACTACGGGTAGTTGAGGCTTTAAAGATATTCTTCTCGAAACAAGATTTTGCTTTAAATAACATTAAATTAGTTTAAACGTTGTTTATGAACAAATGAATGCCTCTTCTCGGTGGGACATTAACTTACTTGATTCAAAATACTTGCAATCATATAAAAATCAATATTTTTGAAAAACCTTCACGTACTTCTAGGCACCTGTTGACATGAAGATTAGGTTTAGATTTTTCCTCCTTTTTTTTTTTAATCAGGTTTAAACAAGTTACACTTTATGCCACAGAGTCGCTTTAATTAAAAATCCCCTATGAGAATAACTTTAGAATTGTTTTTTGTTTTAACATCCGCTCCAATACATAGGTATTGACCTCCAAGAGTATTATTATTCGATCGCTTTTTCTTCAATTAGAAGAAAAAGAGTAAAAAACAAATGTTTTTTAAGCTGTTCGCAGAACTTTCCCCTGATTTAAATGATTCTAAAAATACGTTTGGATGACATTAGAAATAAAAAAAAAGTTTGATAGAAAGTTGATTTTTATGAATCTGACAAAATCTATTCCGTTGTTTAGAAACCAATCAAAAATATATGATGTAATATGTGCTTGTATGTATTTTGATCAGCGATACCTATTGGTGAAAATGATAAAGTAGTGGAAAGTATTGCATTTCCGACATCACCTTTGTTGTTCGATTTGAAGAAATCTGCTGCCGAAACCCATCACATACTTTCACAAGTTCATGGTGATGCTGCCTGCAGTTGATGAAACAACTGTCGCGAAATATTTACGTGCGATGGGAACGATCCCAAAAAAAGGGAGAATGGCTGCCATGCGAAATGACTGAAAATGCCATTTCGAACCGTTTCAACATCGCGGTTTTATCGCTTGCCAGGCAAAAGAAAAAATCTTTTTGTGCCTCGATGAAATGTGGCTCCACTACGGTAATCCCAAGCGCAAAAATTCATGGGTTAATCCAGGAGAGTCATTCACGTCCACACCGAAGCGGAATATTCATGGTCAGGGCTCAGAAAGACTTAGTGTACTACGAGCTGCTAAAACCAAGTCAAACTGTTACTGCAGATGAACAAATTGAACGATGTAGTGTTTGCAGAAAAGACCAGCAATAGCGGTTAACAGACGCAAAGTCATCTTCTTGCATGAGAACGCCCGGCCACACGTGGCAAGAGTTGTCAGGAAAACACTGTTGTAACTGGATTGGAAAGTTCTGCCACACCCAGCGTATTCGCCAGACATAGCGCCTTCTGATTATCACTTGTTTAGACCGATGCAGCATGGCTTGGCAGAAGATTTCGAAATGCTGCAACATCGTTCCTTTGACACCGTGTCACCATGTTTGCAGAAAGATGGCAAAAAGTTATAGAAAATTATGGAAAATATTTTGATCAATATATATACCAATACTAATTTTTCTCAGAAAGTGCCCTTTTCAAGTGTAAAAATGATCAAAATACATTCAAGCACCTACACATATACCTATACACGTCTTAGATGTGCATATCTAAGCGAAGCATTCGGATCCAACAGCTGACCTTAAGCGATATAATAATGCACGTTACGCGCGTAGTACGTCCTACAACTCGTCTCGGTTTTTCAATGGACATTCATAAAGTTAATAAATCCTCGGCTATTACCGATTTTTTTTTTAATCTAATTAACAAGATTAATAAATTTATACAAATTACGACATTTTTGATTTTACAATCGCTAACGACATATTCCACTACAGGTCCGTGCATCGCTATTTATTGTAATTTATCACAATTAATTAATGAATTTAATTATATGTTTAATTTATGGCGAAGCAAATGTTATTATAAAACGTGAAAAAAAATGCTCGTCCTGAGTTATATTCATTACTATTAGTCCTAGGATTCTTGGCTTTCTTCTGCAAATCTGTTAGAAGAGAGAAATAATTAATTTGTCTGCAAACGCTGTACTCTCTTATGGTAAGTGGGCGGCGATAACGCCAGAATATGACTATAGGCTATAGGTTTCTATAAAGTTGTGATTTCTATTTATTACGTATTGTATTCAAGATTCTGTAGATCCACTTTTCTTTCATCATAGAATTTCTCGATTTCTGAAATTGTGAAGCACTGGGTCAAGAAATATTTATAGATCTCTTTTGCTGTAAGCTTTACTCCATCAGAGGAGTTAAGAATTCAACAGATAATTAAACAATTGGGAGACGGACGGAGGAAAGTCCGCGCTATATGAAATGAATGCCATAAAACTTGCTGACGCGGCTGTGTGTGTATGATCTGGCGATCGATTAATTCTGGTGAGTTTTTTTCGCATCACTTGCCGGCATCTAATCAATTAGTGACTGTTGAGATGAGACTCAATCGTTCGAACAGATTCTAAACGCTTATAGTGTACGATTCTCCTTCCAATAGCATGAGCTTAAAAGGCATCAATTGTAGGCCTGAATTCGCTTGTGTTGATTCAACTTTCTTTAACTTGAGGCTTTTTCGCACGACATTCTCGTGATTTTCTCATTTCTCCAATATATCTCCCCAATGCTTGCTTAAAAAAAAAGATCAGTTCCATTGTGTTTCAGTAGCAAATTTTCAAGTAGCAACTCAATCAACCAAAAGTTTTGAGTATATATATGTGTATGTGTGTGTGGTACTGTATCCAGCTTAGCAAAAGTGATTGATACCTAATTCCTTAATAAGGTCATTACTTATGTGTATAACCTCATTATTTTTACATGTCGATCTTTTTCGATTGTTTACAAAGTTTAGTCTTAGCCGAACAAAGACATAACCTTGACATCGAAATTTTCATCTATATACTGTTGCGTTTGATAACTATAAACACCACCAAATATCGCTTATATTCGTACTAATAGAACTTTTGACACGATTGGCGAGACCCAAGACCATCTGCATAAAAATTTTAGAATAAAATGTCACCTTTTAATTGGATTAGCAATGGCCGGTGCTTGAGACCAAACACCAATTAGTGTTAAATATCTCCTAATATTTTCATACCCTATACCACTTCTGGTAAAAGGATTTATTACTTTTGTGCAGATATATACAGTGTCGAAAAGGAGTTGAGAAAGACCGAGAGAAAGTGATTCTGAATCAATCTAACCGTGTCTGTCCGTCTGTCCACTTTCTTGTATTCAATTTACGGGTCGCAATTCTTGAAATATTTTGATGACAATTGTCATCATGTCATGTCATGTTTGTGTAACACAAAGCATTAGATATGAAATAGTAAACGCAAAGTCTACTCATCGTAGATAAGGAACAAAATAAAAGGCCAACGAACAGAGAGCGGAGGAGGCATTAAAAGCAAAGTGTAAATTACATAATATAAAGTGAACACACTTGACATAAAATACAATATAAAATGTAGAAAATACCCAAAACAAAGCGTGACATGTTCAGTACAAAATACTTGAAAGGATACCAAATACAAAGTGTACATGATGCTGAAACTCTAATACTAATGTGAAGACAGTAAAGGAAATATTAAACACACAAGTCAAAGTATCAAATACTAAACACACAAAATAAAAAGTATAAAGTATAGAAGATTACGGATAAAATACCAAATATGATATATACACATGATATAAAGTGCAAACTTCAATACCGCCCGTACTGAATGTAAGGCATAAGGTATGTCAAATGCGAAGTGCAATACACAAGGTATAAAGTACACATAACAAAGTGCAAAATCGAAACTTTAAAGCAAAACATAGAAAGTCAAAATATTAAATACAATAGAAAGAAATTGGAAAAGTTATATTCGACTGGGGCGATACCTTGTATACCATAACTGCCACCATTCATTTTATCATACTAATACCAAATTGATCGCTTTATCAGTATAAAAGTTATAATTAATTAAAAAATAAAAATATGATCATTTTAAAATTTTTGAAGGTGTGGCCACTTTGTCTTCTTTTTTTTTTTCATTTGTAGAAAGTCATTCTATCTTCTTGGGAAGAGTACACACAATAACTTTCAACATTCTGTGTTGTTTGCCTTATAAGTAATGGGTAGAAAATCTCCAAAAATTTGAAAAAGAAAAATTAAGATTAGATCACTTATACAAGGTTGCTTCAGAAAGCCAATTTGAAAAATCTCAACCTTCTATCTTTCATAATTTATGATTGACGCGGGGAAACCCACAAATTTTTCTTAGAGAAACATAGATGCTTTCAGTTTCCGCATTCCTGTGAACGTGTCCTTTGAGCCATTTGATCTATTTGACCCATTGTCAATAATAAAATGCTTGCATGAACTTATCTTAATTTTTGCAATCAAAAGGGTGCCAGCAATCCACATCCACGCAGAAACACAGATGCACAGACGGACAGACATGGCTAGACCGAGCCAGAACTTAACTTCGATCAAGCATATGTATAGTTTATGAAGTAAGCCGTCCCCCCGACCGTCCCCTTTTTTCAGTTATTGGTATAAAAATGCAAAGAGTGTAAAGTGTGAAAAAGAAATAAGAACATTATAATTGGGCAAGGCCGACCGTTAAATAGCCTACACCACAGTGTCTAAGACAATTCTTATTTTTCTATGAAATAGCTATTAAGGGTCAATTTTCATCACCACCTATTAAAATTTAGATTTTTCTGCTCTACAAAAAATCAATTTTGATGAAAATCCTCATTAGGGTAGGATCTAAAAAATAGACCTGGATGGTCCAAATGTGGTACAGTTAATTTTTTTATGTTAATCGTAAAGCGTATATTCATCGTGAAGCATTGAAAATTATACCTTTTCGTCGTGTCGTATGAACTTCAGTTTTAGTTATATGAGGGTGTTGCCCCAGCCGGTCCAAAGTTTTCATATCAATTTAGAATGCCCAAATACTACTATTTAATCACTTTTGCTAAGAAATTTTGCAAATTGCATTTTTTTCCCATATAAGAACTTTTCAGAATAAGGCGTTATATGGGAAGTGATCGAAAAAGTGGATCGATTAGAACCATTTTCAATAGCGTTCGTCCCTGGATCAAAACACGTCACTATACTAAATTTCATCAAAATATCTCAAAAATTGCGACCTGTAGCTTGAACACAAATTTACATGGACAAATATCAGACGGACGGACAGGCTTGGGTCAATTCAGATTATGATTCTGAATCGATCGGTATAGCAAAAGGTGGATCCATCTTAAGCACTTCTGCATGTTACATACAACCGCACTAACTTAATATACCCTGTACCACATATGGTGTATGGTATAACAAGGAATAAAAAATGCATCAGGAAGCGAATATTGGAGAAATTCATTAAATACAAAGTTTAGATTGTGGAAGGCGTAAAAAGACTACAATAAGAAGAAACAAAATTTAATCGTTACTTTATGGCAATTTCCTCTGATGTCGTCGACCTTTTTTGAATCACTCGTAACGCATCCAAGAAAAGTGAGAAATCACGCAATCATATAGTTTTATAACTCATATATAAATTCCAAAGAAAATACTTAAAAATGACGAAAGCAAACAATGGCTTCTTCATCCTTGTGGCCATAAAGTCTGAATGACAAACATACAACAGAAAGAATGCATAATAGAACGGTTAACGGTAAACTTATCTTTAACTCAAATTTTATTTTCTCTTGCGTTTCTTATAAGACTAGCGGGAATGTCCCCTATAGGTGCAACAGAGCGATGTTCGAATCGGCAGCAGCTTGAGAGACATATCCCTGATCGCCAAGTGATATTCCTTTACTAAGCGAACTTAATTGATATGAATGCTGGTTTTCCAATATACTTATGTAGCATCATTATAGGTACTTAAAACTGCAGAAAAATCGGTACTTTCCAAACAACCTCCCGTGTTTCCCTAAATGTGGAGGGGGTCCAAAGAGTTTGATGATCCTTACATTACGAAAAGACTGTACATGTGTTTGGTTAGACCTATACTTGAGTATGCCTCTGTTATATGGAGTTCTTCCTATAGGTGCTATGCAGATTCAATTGAATCTGTTCAAAAGAAATTTTTGTTGTTTGCCCTTAGGAATTCGGTTTCGGACCCGATTGCCTCTCTTCCCCCCCCCCCTATGAAAATAGGTTGCTTCTATTATCCTTACCGACTCTTGAGAAACGTAGATTTGTCCTTATTTCCTTCTTAATCAAAGTAATAAATGGTATTCTAGTCTCGCTCGCATTACTTGGTGAGTTAAGCTTTAATGTCCCTGCCCGCTTCTCTAGGCACTTTATCTTGATTAAGCTTAGCCAATGTAAATACACTTACGAGCTGTTTAACCCTCTCAGAGTTGTTTGCAGAAACCTAAATGATGTCTATCGCTTATTCTCATTATCGGACTCTTTAAAATCTATTAAAGCAACTTTGCTTAATACGCGCGATCTACCTACAAAAAAATATAAATATAGATAAGTGACTTTCTTGTTCATTCAGATCTGAACCAATTATAATGCGTGCCTCACCTTTATTCTCACGTAATATTTTTCAAACTTGGTTTTTTGCTTAACATCGTCCTATTCTATTACCTCTCTTACCATCCAAAAAAAAACGAAAAAATTGCCAAAAAAACTCTTGTTTTCCCCCTTAAAGTATAATACATGGATAAAAAATGATTATCTCTTTATATATTTATGTATTTATATGAACTAATGATTACAAAGTGGAAATTGTGAACTGCTAGTAAAAGCGATACATCTCAACGGATTCCTTAGCTGTCCCGATGTCTCATCAGTCTTCGCGAACTTGTACCATTCTGTCCACAGAACATGGTTTCTATAGAATGTTTAACCACGTAATGGCACAACAGATATAAGCACTTTTTCCAATTGAGATAAACGAGGTAAATCTCGAGTGTCGATCATATGGATCGTCTTATATTCAAGTTAAGCAATAAAGCGCTAGCGCTTACACGATGTGCTACGCTATAAATGGGTTCTTAGGCACACTTACTTGATCATTAAATTTTGTTGAGAAGCCTGCGAGAACTTCGTAGTGCGCGCGTATCTATGCCTAGGTGAATATCAAATCATTGGATATATGATATTCGAGTAGTAGTTAATGTCACAATAGAGTCTATTGCAATTCGTAACTTTGCTTAAAACATATATATCCCTATATAAAGGCTTCATTACGGTCTACATAATAGACGTTAATTTAGTGTGTGTGTGTGTGTGTCTTTGTGCTACTATAGACCAATATTCATCGTAAAATATTAAAAATTATTCGTTTTCGTAAAGGACTTACTATTCCTGAGAAATCTCATATGAAGTGGGATCCCAGAATTAGCCTGGTGTGGTTCCAATCTGATCCACCCAATTTTTATGTCAAATTCGTATCATGACTAAATTTTTACCATAAAACATTAAAAATTAGGACTTTTTGACCTATAAGGGTTTACATTTCCCGAGAATCCTTATGTGTGGCGGTATCCACAAAATAGGCCTACATGGTCCAAATTCGGTAAGGTTGAGATCCTCGTCAATTTACTATTATGCACCAATTTTCACCATGAAATATTGAAAATTAGACCTTTTTACCAGACAGAGATTCAGTTTTCCGTCCTTAGGTCAAAACACGCCAGTGCACCAAATTTCATCAAAAGATCTCAAAAAATGCAACCTGTAGATTGAACACCAATTTACATGGACAGACATGAGATGTGATAGGCAAGCTTACGTCAGTATAGCAAAAGATAGGCCTGTCTAAGGCCTTTCTGGGTGCTATCAAACTGAATACACCCTATACCACAAGTGGTATAGGATATAATTATACCGAGTCGACTCGTGACTAAACGTTAACACTAACTTTCATAAAGTAAAAGTAAAGAAACAGCGACAAGATCAAATTCATTGACAATTAAACACAAAAAAAAAGAAAAAAAAGAAAAACAAGGACAAAGCATGCACATAGCGACGCGCTCACAACCAGTGTAGATCCAAGCTAGGAGGGAACCATTAAGCCGACCCAAAGACGCAAAAGCTTGGCAATCGATAATGGTGAACAGTTTTAGTTTAACTTACAAATCATCCAAAGGTTAACAGATTAAAAATTAATTCAGATACGTAACGTAGGCAGGACGCGCATGTTAAAGTGAATTGATTTGATGATATTAAAAGAATCCGATAGTGAGATAATTCATTTATTCATACCATCACTTAAATAGCTGAGGAGAACCCGGAACGAATTGAAAAGCTCATAATTATATCTACACTGGCTAAGGCGTTCAGAAAATTTCTGAAAGAGCGATTAGGAACATTGAAGTCAATCTCCACTAACAAGACCGGAGAGTCAAGAGTATCCTATATTAACTTAACTAGGAATGAAACAGGGAACGAGGAAAGCCTAACTTTCTGAAGGTAACTTTAAAGGTACCAGTGCATTTTCATAAAGTAGCAAAGAGACGAGCGGATTGCATGCCTATTCCTAAGGGCGAAAACCAAAAAATTGCTTGAAGATTACACGATCGAGGCATACTCAAGTATTGGTCTCACGAGACTCATGTATAAACTTCTTATTACATATAACTCATCGAAACCTCTTGACTAGCGCTAAATAAAGCTACGCGCTGCCCTAGCTTCATTTATGGAGAGCTGATTGTGCAGAGCAAAACATCGTCTTTGATGAAATACAATCCCGAAAATCAATGAACGAATGTATATTTGCCAAATTTTTGCAATTCCGACTTGGGAAGAGGATAATACAGGAGAAAGAGGATAATTCAAAAGAATAAAGAAACACCTTTTAGTCAACTGTAGCTAGGACTGTAAGCCAATGGATCGTGGCTTTAATGGCTGGACGGAGGGTTATATCATATTACGTCTAATGCATTATGGAAGTCGAATAGAAAATATCTTACATACCCTTTGTGATGGATATTAAAGCTACATTTTTTTAAAAAATTTGGACCAATAATGTACAAATGTGTGTAATTTAGAACACAAGTTTAGTAAGACCATCAATGCGACTTCCTTTCAATCGGTTAGCTGGCATATCCATAATAAAAAGAAAAAAAAAGGCTGACCATTTTTTCATCTTAGTCTGAGGTAATGGTGAATGAAGCAAGCAAGATTTGCCTCATCAGACTGACACGTATTTTCCTTGATTGTTTACTTTCGTTTTCATTTAATTTTTTACTTGAATTACCATTACAATGTATGTAATGGATATATATATATATATATATCTATATATGTATATAATTGCACTTACTCCATATTTACTAATTACACGAAGACAATTTTTTTAAACACTTTTCATATTTTCTTTTCTATTGTTTTTTTTGCTTCAATTTTTGTTATTTATACAAATGGTTTTTGTTAATTTTTCAAATTTTTTTAATTTGTTTTTTTTTTTAAATTTTATTATGCGAGCAATTACAACAGTGCAGCTGGCTTCCCTCATTCATACTAACGTAACACGGATTTCGTTGTCTGTGAACTTCTTATTGTAGTTAGTTAACTACAATAAGTTAGTTTCAGTTTCGATTCATACGTTTTTATAATTTTTTCTTTTTTGCGTTTTTTTTTTTTTTTTTTTTTTTTTTTTTAAATATATATATACATGTAGTATATATGTAGTATGTAGTTAGTATTATTTTTTGTTGCTATTTTACTTTTCACTTAATCAGTAGTTAATCTTGGTTAAAAATTTTTCGTCAAGCATTTATAACAACAATTAAGACAAATTATCTTAATAAAATTATATATCTTTTCATACATAAGAACATCTATACATGCTTTTCAAACACATACGCATTCTATTATAAATTTTGTTCGAAAATATTTTTAAAAGTATTATCTATCGCCACTGATATCAGAAATTTAGAAAAAAAAAAACAAAATTATTTTTCTCTTAATCCTAAACAATATTTATATTTTTATATATATATTTATATATATATATATATATGTATATATATAAACGAAGGTTAAGATTTTCAGAGTTCGTTGCACACAGGAAAATAATTAAATTTTAAAAAAACAAAAAGTCTTTTTAATTTTTTTTTTGGAATTTCCGCTCTCTCTCCCTCTCTCTCTCTCTCTCTCTCTCTCTCTCTCTCTGTCCCCCTATTTGAACAAATTTAGGCAAAAACTATTTGCCGTGCAAGTCCATAAGTCCATGAAGTTTTATTAATGCTTCTATATATAATATTTTTTTAATTCTTTTTGTAGAAATTTGCGCAGGTGTAGGAACTACTATTTACCTACCGCCTCCACTATCTTTTACAATTTATGTTGAATTCGGGTAATTCGAGTATGTTATTATCCATTAAACCTAATTGCATATGTCATGTATTACATACGCAGACATATCTTAAGTCTTCAGTGTAAGTAAGACACGGCAATTATCATTTGAAACATCAGCGTTAAAGATATCGCCATGAGAGTTACCGATCCGAACGCGACCCGAGTGCCATGTAACACGAATTATGAAAAAATCTTAATCGAACACACGTTAAGGATTCGCCTTAAGTTCCGGTTTTGAAACCAAATTTTATTTAGCGAATCTCTCTCTCTCTCTCTCTCTCTCTCTCTCTCTCTCTCTCTCTCTCTCTCAACAGCAATGCACGAAAATCCTCCCATAAGGAAGACAACTTTTATGTATATAACTGCAACACCCACTGACTCGGAAAGAGTTCAATTGCTTCCATCACTGTGCAAGAGTATCTTGCGGAAAACTTAACCAAAGCGATTGAAGAAGCGTCGTATGTACTCGACGATACGACTTCGGCCATCTAAAAGGACCGTTTCGGAGGAAACCTTTTAAAAATATATTCACTAGATTTGCAATGGAAAGCAATATGCGAGAAATGTATGAAAGACTGGACCAAGCCATTACGGCTTAGTTCCACTGCATCATCCATTGCACCCACTGCATCAGCAAGCCCTGTAATGAAGGGATCACGTAAAATTTTTTTTGTTTGTTTTTTTGTTTCGGGCACTATTTACACGGCATGTACATGAACAAAAATTTTTAATTATGTTATCATTTCTGTCGTATATATCATGGTACAAGTACGCAAAAGGCTTCTTGCACTCTCCTCCTGCATCGCGTTTATTGTCATATCTTTGCTGAAGTTTCTTAATATTGAAATCTAAATTAAGAATACTATAACGAGTTTTGGCCCACTATTAAATACCCTACACCACTTTGCTTAACACACGTATTCCTATAACGGCTTTCAACACAAGACGATATATGGCGGTATATGGTCCGATCCAAAGCATTTTCATTAGCGATGGTCCGAAACGGCCCAAAACCCATCAGTGCACCGAATTCCATCAAAATATCTCAAAAATTGCGACCGATGCACAGACAAGATATGTGCAGCTTTAGAAAAATGCCCAAATTTAACTCGTCTATCACTGCCCCATTTACGTTGCGAAAGGGGCGCCATATCGACACTGACAACCCTATTGAGCACGAAACGTATAAGTTTCTTATTTTTGCCATCGTGTTGGGGTGCAAGAGATGATCCACCTTCCTCCAGTGGCGTAAGCATGGGTAAGTTCCCTTAATGTTAAAGATTTGAAATTGAGTTAATTTTCTTAATACAAAGGCTCTGGTAGCGGCAGCAGCACTGGAACATCTTGTCTTATAAAACAAGGTAGTTTGCCAGGAGCACCGTCTCCTCGCACTTATACTCCTGGAGTTCTTTCATCTTTATCACGCGGCATGTGTGTTCCACAGGCTTCGTTGGGCCGATCAGCAATAAAAGATGAGTCTGTCTCAAGACCTTCTGAGTATTGTGATAGGTCTGCGTACATATTTATATGCCCTTAAACGGAAAGTGGCGCAGAGTGTAAATATGAAGAAAAAAGTTTTCCAATTTCTATACCCGGTGTGGAGGAAAATTTCCCCTTTCAAGAATTTACATTAGTCAGGTGTGTAATGCAAAGCATTTATTATCATATTAAACGTAAAATTCTGCCCGACTGACTGTCGGCGTCCAATCGTGGACGACTGACATTCATAGTTGATGCTTGTAACTTGTAATCTCGAGTAGATAGTAAACTAAAACTTGTAAACTATTTATATGCACCATGTTTTAAGGTTCCTTGCTAATTGCTCCCATTCGAAATTTCTCGTACTTTCAAGACTAGAAACGTAGCATCCCATGCACAATTGGTGCGCCAGATTTTAATGCGAAATCCCATTTGCTGTGAGTTTGCAAATTCTAACAACAGGCAGATAGGTAAGAGAACAAGAAACGACTATGACGACGAAATCGCTACAGACTGCCGGACTAATCGAAAAAGCATGTTTCAAAATATCTCCAGGGCATACATTTTAGTTCAGCGAGTACGAGTACGAGTACAATGACTCCTGAACAGATAACAAAACTATCATTGGTCAAGAAGATGACGTAGGACGCCTATCCTATAGAAACTCTCGTATCCTAAAAAAACCCGCAATAATTAATGAAAATTTAAAGAATTAATTTTAATAACTTTAAAAACGCCATCTCTTAGTATATTTTTTTCCTTCATTTCAAAGAATGAAAATAAAGCTCTAAACGAAACCTGAGAGGTGAGAGTACATGGAAAAGACTTTAGATAGCATTGCTTTAAAAATGCTGAAGAATTGTATTCTATAACCAAACCAACGCGTACAGTTGTGCGTATGTGCTTGTTGTATGAGTCACACCATGTGATAACGTGTACATAAAGACAGCATGAAAAAACGGTTATATATATTTACTAAGCACCCGTTCACATATTTACTAGTAACCTTTACGAGCGTTTAGATGGCTCTGACTTTCATTTCTCTCACTAATTACATAAACGTCGCAGATACATGAATGAAATGGAAATTTCCCATAAGTATTCTTAACAGTTTGAAGATGAATACGCGTCCTTAATAGGCGCAGAAGTGTAACTACATATAACACATAACAGATATACATCTAAAATTTGCTAAGAAATTTTTTCAAGATCATCTAAAAGAGACCTAATCGACTAACTCACACATCCACAATTAACAAAATAGTTTACAATTGGTATCCTATGAGGCCTTCACTTCAACGTGGGTCAAGTACATTTTTTATTGTTATTGCAAGACTTTTAAAGGTTTGCATAAATTTAATGAGCAAAAATCTTTTACGAAACCATATACCACCACAAAATTTCCTATGGCATTACGCTTAATAAAGTTTCTCACACAATGACTTTTCAAAATAATGCGTCATATGGGAAGCGACCGAAAAAGTGTTCCAATCGGAGCAGTAGCGCAATAGCTTTCGTACTTAAGTCAAACCACGTCGATCTAGCAAATTTCATCAAAGTGTGTCAAAATTTGCTAGATGTAGGTTGAACACACCAAATGGACAGACGGACAGACAAGCTGATTTTGAATCGATCCTTGCACCCCATTATGTATGGATATAAAATCGTTGGTAAACACTAACAGACCTATTTTTTGGATCTTGTGGATTCTCTCTAAATACGGTTTACAGTGCTGCCTACAACATCTACAGATTTTATTGCATTTAAATGGACTTGACTCACCTGCGAAATGAAGCATTTCTTGTAATCGTTAATTAAAGGGATAAAATGTCAGTTCAGTATCAGCCTTTTTCCAATAATAAAAACAAAAAGTTTGATCCAACATAGATTTGATCAACTCGCAGTTTGTGTATCGGTGTTCTCTTTGGTTTTAAAACCTTTTAGCACTAAGCCGAGTTGACTTTATACTAATCCTAAGACATATACATGTAATTGGTTTTCAAAATGGCCATTACTAGCAATAGCTTGATAAGAAGGAGAATGTCTAGGGCTAAATGTATATTTCTATTTTGACCCTTGCATATAATGCGCAACAAGGTGTAATGTGTCCTTGGATTCTAACTGTAAATTCTGTAAGTACTTCAAGCGGCAAGATGCTCTATCTGGTGATCCTCGGGATACTATAGTTTCCTCTGACTCGATCATACATATTGATCATTATCCATATCGTGGAAGCCTTAACTCAATACATGAATGTTCCCTTTATAATATTCATTGCAACATAAGATGAGCTTGCCTCACTTTCACCATAAGCAGATTTACAATGCCGTTGGAAGCTAAAACTGCGATCTTCCAAATAAATAGTAATTTTTTTGATTATAAATTCTTTTTTTTTCTTTTTTCTTTACACTGCTCGCCTAAGTGGCCGAGTAGGCAAAGAGTCTCGACTAGCAACTCAATGGTCGTTGGTAATCGAATCTCAAATGCGGTAGAGTTTTTAATAAAGCCGATAGCCTTAGATGCCAGTGCTGTAAGACTTTGGTCTTACAATTTATTCTCTGGCTAAATTAATAATAATAATAATATTGTTACATGTACATACATACAATAAGTTGAGGTTATGATATCCTATTCCGTTTATTATAATATCCAGCAATGCTAACCGCATATATAGCGCATGCAAATATGTACTTAACCAGCGTAGGATTACCATAAGATTCGATCGAGTCCATCCAATTGCCAATTAATCTCTTGCCTGACTTTGAAAGCTTAGTAAATGGTTGTACATTGGAGCATAATTGGTTTACAAACGCGCACGCTTTCCATAGCAGATGTTAATAGAAAAAAACCCGCCCCCACAGTTAACGAGATACATTTCAATGGTGATGCGTTGATCTGTGCTCGATGGTATTAAGGTTTCGGTAGTTTTGTTACTTACCTATGATTCTTAGTTTCAAGTTGTTTCAAATCCTGGAAAGTGTACAACTATCATATCGTATGAGTAACATTTATAAAAAAGAATGTTCAACACAATTTGGTACCTCCTTTAGTTGTTCCGTGCGCTCTTAAGTTGAGAAAATGTTATAGTTGCTCTTCTCGCTCCAAGCTATTAGGCAATGTATTCTTTGTACACCTAAAATTCGATTCTTCTCAAGGTTTTCAAACGCTTTGATAATGGCATGTAATTTTGGATATTAACGTTAATGCTACGAGCCTCATATGAATTCGGCGAACTTAGAAAAGTTTCAAGTTAGCGTTCGAATTTTAGAAAAATGTCTTATATTAGCGATAAGTAGAGAGATGGATCGAGCAGGGAAGAGTTTCAAGTTGATTTAATAGGCAGTCGTTTTTGCCTAAATGCAACGAACGCGATTAAACGAATCGCTTAAAAGAGAATAAAAAAAGTTTTGTAAATATTTATGCAAAGTGTTGTATTAACACTCAGTACATCGATGCATGATGCAAAATCTCTCTATGCAATCGATTCCTGAGTAATATTTTTCGACGCAAAGGGAAATTAGGTAAAATACGTATGTTTGCTTAACTCTGATTATTATATTTGTACGTATGTACGAGTACGTATTTACCCATCTATATGAGTATAAACGTTTCAAAATTTCTCTCTTGTCTTCCGTGCTCTTTCTCTATATCACTCTCTCTCTCTCTCTCTCTCACTTTCTCACTTTCTCTTTCTCTCTTTATGCTTCGCTGTCAATCTGTGAATAAACAAACAAACAAACAAACAGTTCGCTTTAAAGCACTAGAACGTAGATTGTACTTAAAGAAAATGTAATACTTTTAGTATTTATTTGAAACTAGATACCTGCAGTAACTTAGGGAAACAGAGTTCGAATCGAATAGAAAAAGTTAGACAGGAATGCTTACCCGGGAATATACTTTACAGTAATATTGCAATGTACACAGGCATAAACAACTCTTTAAAATTCAAATTGACATAGAAATATGTATGCATGTGTGTGAAGAAACGAACGATTAAATATGAAATTAAAATTTTTCAATTTTAGAAGAAAGACTTTTATATAATTTATGCATAAACACCGGGTAGAAAAAATACTATAGAATGAATTAATTTGTTTTTAATTTGTGCTTGTGTTTTCATTTTTTTCTTTCTTTTCTATTTTTCTTTTTTTCATTCTCCAATTAAGAAATAATAACATAGACAGCAAGTGCCGTGTGTTTCGTTAAATTAAGCAAAAAACAAAAAAAATAAAATAAAATTATTAATAATCACTCCATTGTGTGCATCCGAAGTCAATAACAATCTACGGCCAAGCAAATGGGATTTTCAGTGCAGGTAATTGCAGGAAAATATTATGCGGAGTCGATTACATAATTTATAAACAATCTGTTATAATTATATTTTGATATGTAAATAATATATAAAAGCATATATGTAAACGTTTTCGAAGCACTTACAGTATTGCATTAAGCCTATCAAGTGGTAAATGCGTGGCCTCCTATTAATTATGCATACAATTCGCTTTTTAATAATTATATCGTCCAGTGAATGTGATCGAGCTATGTTAAAGTGTATAGTGATAGTGAGTAGTCGCGTAAGCGTTAAAGACATGAAGACATCAGCAATGCAAGTCGATTAAAGAAACACAGTTTCCTGACGATCCTCTGTTTATCCGCTTCGTTCTTTTGTTTTTTTTTTTTTTTTTGCGATTCACTTGCGCAGTCCTTTTCTACGAAAATAACGATCAAACATAACCTCAACTTTTACCAATTAATCGTTTCGAAGCATGTGCAATAGATAATAAGAAAACTCTTCTCGATTTCCCCTAATAATAATAAAATCGATGAATTCATTGATTACTAATTTAACACTTCCTACAAAGTAATGCAAAAAAAAAAAAAAAAAACTTCACCACTTATTAGAATTTCACAGTCAAATAATATTTGTTTTTTTCTCTTTTTTACTTGTGCTTGAAGTATACGCTTGAAATTGAACGCTTAACCCACTGATGGTCGCCGAAAAGATTGCAAAGCAACGATTTTGCTTCGCGTCTTTTTAACAAATAAAACAAGGCGTAAAGGCTGTATAGCTGCTTAGGCTGTTTTCTGATTAAAATTTACCAAACGCTGTTGTCATACGCTTCACATCCAAAACAACCGGAAAAAATATCTTGAAAAATTCCGTTCAAAATCTTTTCTCTCAACTTGATAGGCTTTCGTGTTTTGGTTATTTAAAGTGCGTAAGGCGTCACGACTTGCTAAAGTTTGCGACTAACTTTGATCGTCCGAAGGTCTACAACAATAAATCGATTGGATAGTTTATCCATAATAAGTAGCGATGTAACGACACCGCGAAGAATCTATGTTGCAAGATTCGCAAAAAAAGTTTTTCATAAAGCAATTACGTACCTATAGAAAGTAATTCTGAATTGGTCGGTCAAAAGGTCAAATGCTTCTGTACAGAATTCTGAATAGGTTTAAATATGTCCGTCTGTCCGTCTGTCCATCTGTCTATCTATGCCTAATGCCTGTACTAGATATCAAAGACAATAATATCAGCTGCAAATTTGGCAAAAACCAGGAAGTTCTTGCACGAAGGTTGCTATTGAAAATAGGTCAAATGGGCCACATAGTCCGTGCCTAACATAAACTGGACTTTTCACTCATGCCCATCAAGACTTTTTTTTTTTTTTTGATAAATATGGTTCTCATAAAAGACTCACAGCCACAGTCGAATATAATTTTCTTACGTGTTATTCAGTTCAAATGATCAATATTTTATATCAATATTTTGCAAAATTTGGAAATTATTCTCTTCACTGCTTTTGTATTACAAACAACGATTCATATTTGCTTTGCGTTTTTTTCCATTTGAATTGAAAATCAATTACGTGACTCAGTAGCTACAAATAAAGCCTGATTCCTTTATCGAAAGTTCTAACATCTCGTTGTTTGTGCTGTTGTGTTTTTTTATTTGTTTAGTTATTCCAAACATATTTTTCATGAAAACTATTCATAATTTTATTAAGAAACACGATTCATATCATTAACGTCAGCGAATACTCTCTTCGCATAAATTATTTAAATGCAAATATGAAAATTACGTTGAAGAATCTTGGATCCCCATCACCTCAAGCGAATGGCTCCAAAAAGGTATAAATTTTTATGATATGTGAGATCAATAATTGCTATAAGTCATAAATTATAATATTTTACTTATGCTGGGCATGGTTATACCCTATTTAAAACTAAGAGCCCCTAAGATTAAATTGACAGTGAGGTTAGGTTTCGGGTAATTTTGAAGAGAGCCCGTGCAACTCTAACTCTACTCTAACGTATTGCAGATGCCAGATTGTAATTTTTTCGGCTCTAGACTACGGTAAAAGTTACTTCATTAAAGTGCAAGTAACTTGGTTTTTTTATTTTTACTTTTATTTTGAGCTTTGAATAGATTGACTTATGCGAGAAGGAAAAAAACAACATGCGAGCGCTACTTAATCGTTATAGGTGATGAAAAATGAACGCGATACGATATTCGGAATGTAAAAATACCATAATTGAAGCGTATGGCGAACTTTATTAAGAACATACACACTCTATGATGAGAGTTTCAGAATGTTACACATCGAGTGACAAAGCCTAGCATACCCACATTCTTCGTTAATGGGTAGGAAAACAAATCAAAGATTTCTATTTTTTCTAATGCATTAATTACTTATCTAAATCTGAGATATTAACTGCAATTAATGGCAAACAACTCTCTTACAAGGTTTCATTAAATAAAAAAATAATATATAAATCAATTCACAATTAAATTCAAATACAAAAAGATACATTTTTGCTCAATCCTCTACTGAAATCAAAGTATATTTCTACACACTACTGCGTTCAAAAACTAAGACCAATCACATTTTATCTTTTTTTTTTTAAATCTATTTATTCGACCTCGAAACAGTTTGTACGATTTCTACGGTTCCGCTTGCATTCTTCAATCGAGTCAAAACGTTGGCCGCGTTGTAGTCTTTTGAGTTTAGCCGGAAGTCACATGGGGCTAAATCAGGTGAATATAATGGCTATGGAACGATATGGATTGGATTTTTAACGAAAGGGTCTCGAAGAACCATTGCAGAAATTGAAACCAAATATTTGATGCGTCTCGGGACCAAAATATCTTTTAAAATGTTTTGTTGAATGATTCGTTTGAAATACCAGCAAGGGCAGGATAGTCTCTCTGGTTTTTGAGCACCGAATCTTTAATGTGTAAGACGTAACTTTCATCGGTAGAGGTTGATGGTCGTTCCGGGCCGCTCTTTTCCGTCAATCCGTTCCCGGCCCTGTTCGTCTTCTGCTTGTAAAAATCGGAAAAAAATACTTTTGTCGCGTACGAAACGTTTACCCACACAATTTAACTTGACTGGCGCATATGCGAACTGGTCTTACTTCTTGAATATAGTATTCTACGTTGTATTATCATTAGAAAACATAACGTCATATGCTGAAATTTCGATACCAATTTTCGATTCATTGCTTATATTTTTATATAGTATTGTTGTCTCATTGTTGTTGTCTCATTTCCAGGATCGCTTAGTCTCCTTCGTTCCTTCTTAGAAATCACGTAAACATAAGTTGATTAAAAAAAGTAAAACCTTACACGTCCCAGCAAATTTAAGTGAAGCGGAAATTTAAACTTTTATGTCGGGTTTTCCTCCTTCCTTCCACTTCCAGTTTTGAGAATAATAAAAATTACATTATTTCTTCAATTTCATCTAACAGTGAGTACTCTGACGAATTATGCTCGAAACAGTCAATGCATTTAATGAATCATTGGTTTGACAAGACGAGTCCTAGATCAAAAGTAAAGCTGATCGCTGAAAATAATCTTGCAATTAAAACCATTAGTTGTTCACAATATACATTTCAGTTCCTGTGAACCTCATTCAATTTCAATTTTCGAGTCACCGCTCACATATTATGCTCTCGTCCTAACGCCGTAAAGTGATCGGAAAATGCTCTAGATTTGTAGAAGGCCCGTAATTGACTAAAATTGATCGGCACTTATGCTCTCGCGCTATTCTTTCCAATACTCGGCTAAATCTAAGAACGGAATCATTCCATAATCCCATGCAAACGTATTGTGCGATCAATTTATCCGCGTATTCTTATCTAAGAAAAGTAAACGCATTACTTACGCTTTTGCTGGGTGTTGCGCAGCAAAGAAGTCAACTTAAGCATAAAATATGTATGACATACATAATCACATGTAAGTTTATTTTAGGTGCTTGCTTGTATTTTGATCATTTTCTCACTTGAAAAAAGCATTTATTGCGAAAAATTGGTATTAGTATATACATTGATCAAAATATTTTCCGGAATTTTCTACAACTTTTTGCCATCTTTCTGCAAACAGGGCGACACCATGTCAAAGGAACGACTTGGTTTGGCAACAATCTAATCGGTGACATATTTTCGCACTTCTTCAGCACTTCGAAACCGCGTGCCCAGCCATGCTGATGGCGCTATGTCTGATGGGTGTCCTGAGTGCATCAGAACTTCACTGTATTCTTGACCAACCTCGCAATGTGTGACCGCGCGTTGCCATGCAAAAAGATGACTTTGCATCTGCCGGTCTTTTTTGCAACAATAGATCGTTCAATCTGTTCATTCGATTTCATTCGGTTTTAGCAGCTCGTAACTCGCACGACACCTTGCTGACCTCGCCATATGCACAGCAAAACGTTATGGCCATGAGTATTCCGCTTCGACCTTCATGTAGATGGTGCTGTTGGACTAACTCACGATTTTTTGTCCTTGGAATTGCGTTAGTAGGTTCACTTTTCCCCACCTGTCACAATACGCCACAGAAAACTCTTCTTTTTCTCTTCGAAATACCATTTTCAGTCCATTTGCATGGAAGCCATTTTACATCGCATGTAAACGTCTAGCAACAGTTGATTCATCAACTGCAAAGGTGTTCGAAAGTTCTTTGAGACTTTCAGCTCGATCTTCATCCAATAAGTCGTGCCGTTCATTGTGTTCGAGCTTTTTTGGTCTTCCAGACCGTTCTTTGGCATTCGCAACGAACCGTTGAAACCAAAGCTGACAATTGGAATATGATGAAGCAGCGTCACCATCAGCTGCTGAAAGGCTTTGATGGGCTCCGCCAGCACATTCCTTTAAATCGAACAACAAAAGTAACGAATGTCGGAAATAGGATTTTGAGCGTTCCATGATTAACGTCTGTATATACTGAATAACGCAACAACACTAAATGGAAAACTATTATTTTATGTAGAGAAGGGTCAAAATCATCCAATTTAACCGTTGCGTACATTGATGCTTTGCAGTATTTTACGGTTTTCACCAATAGATATCGCTGATCAAAATACATGCCAGTACGTATTATCTATCTTGTTTACGAATAACTTTTTCATTTCTAATACTGGTAACGAGAAGAAAAATCCTTATCCGTCCCGCAGAGAGGAAGAAGGAAAAAAGTAAAACAGAAAATCAAATCTACTTCGATTGGATATTTTGTCACCGACAAGCTAGGCTTGGGTTTGAATCGTCTTCGAATAAGCGAAGAAGGCTAAGAATAAAAGAACATATATGGTTGCGAGTCCCGTAAAGCGCGTAAAGCGTAAAGTTGTCAATGTCCTTCCATCTGTCGCTTGCAATAGCCGCTCCCATACCCGTAACAAATTCTAAGCATACCTGAATAAAAATAGCAATCGAAAGTTGGTTATATGCGTTTATTACAATTAACTGAAAACGCCCATTATTGTTGCCATAATTATATATGTATTTACTTATCTCTGACATAGATGAGAAGAAACTAATTAAGACTTAATTCAATATCGTTTTTATTTTAAGCGCTACTTATCGACTTACGCTAATTAAAAATGTCTATAGCTTTCGAATAGATTCTCAAATCCGTACGTTCATCATAGTTGCAAACATTTAATAAAACTCTATGTGTATGTGTGTATGGCTTAGAGTGAGGAATAGAAAAGTAGAACAGCTGCAGTATGAACTTTGAACGGATGTGGAGAAAATGAATATGATGAAGTAGATGTAAAGGTCCATTAAAATATGAAAGCACTGGTAAAAAAAGTGAAAATTACATAATCAGACAACACCGACAATTAAACACCGTACATCGTTTCACTTCCTTCATTTAATAATAACATTAATCATAACATACATCGTAATTGTATTACTTATGTAATAATAAATAGGCTTACGCTCTGCTACCTGCTAGTTAGTCCAAAACGTGAGGAATCGTGGTCTTTATTTAGCAAAAACTCATCTTTTTTTTCTCAAAGAATTTATTATTCATCTCCTGGTTACGAGGTACACGTTGCTTCATATAAAGCTACTCATAAGAGGTCTTAAAGTGAAAGAGGTTCAAAAACTAGACATAATGGCAGACTTGGTGCAATATGTCATCATCATTATACTGGAGAGATTCCAAAAATACTCTCACGCCATTCAAATGTCTCACACATTCATACCAAACTGATATTTCCAAAATATCTTCAAAATCCTTTAGTTTACGCAAAGTTAGCGTCAAAATAGTCCGATTACTTCCATTTTCAATAGCGTACATCTTTGATCCAAAACATATCAATCTACCAAATTTCATCAATATATCCCGTAAATTGTAACCTATGGATATGTGAATGCGTGAGCAAACATCGGGCAAACAGGCAAACAAGCAGCAGCTATAATAAATGGTGACTTCGCCATCTCGAGTAAGAAATTTTGACATAAGAACCCAATCCCAAATCGTGTAATATATAAAAAATAAGCAGAACAACAAAAAGATGAATCTTTGATACCTACATCTTAAATGAATACATTCGTCGGCGGTTTGGGGGCGATACTTGAACTAATCCCCGATTAATCATATAATTAGATAAAGTTTTCTTGAAAGCTGCAAGATACAGCCTTTTCATCTTTGTGGGCGTGTTATGCACGGAACGCAATCACTTTTAACTTTCAAATAAATATGCCTGATGGACTGATCAGATGGATCAGAACTTAGAGCAGATGGGCACTGTTAAATCGATTCAGAGTTTTAGTCCAATAGCGCACAAATACGGATTTTTATTTATTAAGATCGGCATACCATCGTTCTTTGCTGCAGAGACGGCCCTTTTGCCGAATAGTCAATAATTTATATGCCATAGGTCTATTACCTGATTGCATAGATAGATTTCATGACTGGGTATACAAGTCAGCTAAATGTAATGCTGCTGATGCTAATGCATCTTGCTCAATAAACTCCGCAATCATCAATTCCTAGCAACAACAAAGTATACATTATGAGTCCAGCAGTTAAACGTCAACAAAGGATCATCGAAAAATTTCACATTCAGTTGAGATGAGTTCAGGCGATGAGTTAGAGAAACGGGATATTAATATGAAATGGTTTTTTATTCGTTTTGGGAAAGTGCAGTCGTTCAATTAAAAGGCTCTCTCGAGGGAATCGAGTTTGATATGATTTTGCAGAGGTAGAGAGAGAGAGAGATACAGAAAGATAATCACTCAAGAAAGAATTCACTCAATTTGAAAGAATCGGGAAAGGAGGACTTATGGTCTCCAAGTTTGACGCTATAAACAAAACTTGTTATACGGTTAACACCATACTTTGGAGCCTATCGACGTTACAGCTAAGTGCACCCAGGAAAAACTTCAATACAAACAATCAAAGTGAACATGCGTGATGGGGAGGAAATGCGCAATGGTATGCTTAACCTTTGCCAGCATATATTTATGTGCTTAGACTGTACTGGTTGCAGAACGTAAGGCAGGCTTTAGCAGAGACATTGTCAACATTACATACATATCTATATCTATATTTATATTTATATTTATATTTATATTTTTAAAGATTTATAAATATATATATAAATATTTTATCAAATACGCGTTACCTTGATGTACATAATACATGAAAATGAGTTAACGTTACGCTACGTTAATTTGCTTTACATTTTATCTTTATAATGTTTAAGAAACTATCATTTTTGCAAATTTCCAAATCGCACCAAAGACACTAGCAAACAAAATCACTTTCGTCGAGTATTCTAAGACGATCTAATGTTGTTAATGGCCTAAATGATAAGATATTTTATCTTTTTTATATAAAAGAAGGAAACATAATGTACATATACATATATATATATATATATTATACTCTTAATACTTGCTTGATAGTGTTGTTGCATTTCATTTATTATATCGTATATTATATATTACTAATGTATTTTTAGAATTCAGAGACCGGTGAAGTGGTTTACATACAATCAGATACGATGACTGTACAAACTCAGCCATACGATGCCGAAACGGGCGAACCGATGTTGGATAAAGTTCGAGTGCGTTATATAAAACAGCAGCATTTTCAAATACCTAAGAAACTTATACGCGGTACAATTGGCGAAGAATTTGAGAAGAAGTTGCAAGGTAAACACCATGAATGCTATCAAGAGCCCGGTATAGTCAAAATAATCAAGGAGACGAAAATAAATCGAGACTACCGCAGAAAATCATTTAAAACTAAACGCAATTCCAAAAAACTGAAATATAAACGCGACGACTACATGAATATGGAGGGCGTATCAAATGTAAGTTATTCCCACTTTTTATGGTTTCTTTTTTCGTTCGTTTGTTGATCGTTTTCCTTTCTCTCTAGGATATAATTTTGGCGTATAATAAATCGAATTATCGTATACTTTTGATACCCACACTATTTTGTTTCAATGTATATGCCGCTCTGGTAGTCATGCTGATCGAACTCTTTTTTCATATATGGGCTCATTTTAAGAATGGTCTAAACATGGACAAGAATATTTATTATCGTAGTCCACTGCATGTGGTCACTTCGCAATTTTGCGGTAAATGTCGCTCCGAATCCGATTTATCTATATTTCAGGCTTTAAACAAACAAATGCGTAACGCAGCTCGCAAATCGGCCGCCTTGAAGGATGTTAGCAAAGCAATTAGTTGAAAAACTCAATGCCTTTATATTCAGCTAAGGCCTAAAATATTTTAATTTATGCTATTTTTGCTCAAATTTTTCAAATATTCACCATTCTTATGTATATAGTAAACCGACAAAAAAAAAAAAGGTACAATCAATTTCTTCCAATAAAAAGTGAAATTTCAATTTTTCTATCCATCCGAAAACATTTCTTTTAACTTTTAGCAGATCTAGCAGACGGAATCTTTTCATTGGGATTTATTTTCTCCTTTGCGTTTTAATTTCTTAGAAGATTTCAACTCGCAAAACTATTTCTTTTTTCTTTTGTTCTCTGCGGCAAAAGGCAGAAAGAAGGAAAGTCAGAGAAGGAAGGGAATGACATAGGCAGGTGGCCGCAGCCTAATGCGTTTGTATGCCCTGGACTCGCTATTGCTAGAACCAAAAAAAAAAAACTCTACCGCACTGAGATTTGAACTCGCGAATACTTGCTTTGTTAGTCGGCCCCCAATTAACGGTGGACCGAAGGTTTTCAAAAGTTTAAACAATATTTTTGAAAACACAATACACTGGGCATTTCTGTGAATAGTTTTAGCGCCGTTTTGAGGCAAAATAGGATACATGTGTGCTTTTAGCATAAGCGACAAAAATCAATCTTCTTATTCGGAACAAGTGTGATGGGTGTAGCCTTCTATGGAAAGCTATATATTTGTGCTTACTTTTCTTACCATTTTGGCAAAGATGACAAACATTTTCTATTGAATTTTCACATTCACTGAGAAGAAAATGCCCACGAATGAATCCACTCAAGAAACTTTAAGACCAACTATGTTCTGATAGTTAAAATCTAAGCAACATATTCGCACATGTCTCCGCACATATATCAATTATCGTAACTTTGCACTTTTAAACGGTTTTATTAGAGATTCAAATTAAATTTCGGAGTGATAGTCGCTGTAAGTTGCAACTTGTTAATGAAAATTTATTTATGTCTTCAATTTTCCTTAATTTTTCTAAAATTGCCTAGTTTTTTATCAGCTGAACGGGTCTTCACGGCAAGATCATACTGTTCATTTTCAATCCATCAATCTCCATCGCGATTCTTGGAATTTGAAGAGTTCCGTCCGACCGTCCAACGGATTTTTTGCTTTAAAAAGTCACAAATCTGACTTAAGAAAGTGTGTGTGGTGGTTTAGAGTGGAGAAATAGTAAAATATTAAGAAGTAAGAAAATTATATTCGATCGCGACCGAATCTTTTGTATCCATGGCTGTTGTTCTAAAAAAGGCTAGAAAAAGAGAAAAAACTAAACTTGGGTAAGCGCGAGTGATTTTTTCCGTTTTCAGCATAAAAGTGGTCACTTATAAGGCGGGCATATGTATTTATAAGTAAAAAACATGGAAAGCAAAGATGTTCACAGCTCCTATTGAACACGCACGTGGACGTTGTAGGCATGTCCTCTGACCGATTTGGATCATTTTCAAAGTCTTTTCCAACTTTGTAGGCGATATCTTGATATTTGCAAACGGAAGATTGTTCACCACACTCTACTATACACTTTCGCAGAAGAACAGACGGACATGCTGACTTTGAAACTGGCCAAGAATTCATATACTTTGTGGGGTTTTTGAAGTTTACTTCTGCGCTTTACAAAGATATTGAGAACAAATTAAAATTTGATACACTATAAAATTGGGTAGGCGAGGTTACTTTTTTTTTGATTTTTTTCCGAGCACTACATCATCGTCCACAGAATATGCGTTTAAATTTTTTCAGGTTTTTTCAGGCATAGTTTATGAGAAATGAACGAAAAACGATTTGCTTATTCTAAGCCATTTTGCTCATTGCTTGCAAGAACTGCTGATACGAAGTCGATAGATTCACTTTTGCGGCCAGCAGATTGTTTACAGCACACATTGCACCGACGGACAGATGGACATGCCTAAATCTATTCAGAATTCGATGATGATCGAGAAGATGTATACCTTGTGGGGCCTCTGAAGCCACCCTCTGGACATAAAAAGTAAAAAAAATATTTAAAATATTCGCAAATCTTAGAATTATATAAGAAATTGCTCTAATTAACTTCCAAAATCATTATAGAGTTTTTTTTTTAACAATTTTTGCATTATTTCACAACAAAAAGAAACAATTTATTTATAATTTTCTATTCACAACTCAAAAAATAAATGCAATTTCATGTTCAAATTTTTCCTATCATATCACTTTTCGAACCTAATCTACTATTTCGAACCAATTGTTTTTTTCTTTTTTGCTTATGATCTGAAACTGAGATTGATGGTGTGTTTCGTACATGATTTCATGAAACTTTTTAAAAAACTTTTGATAAAAACTAAAATAAACAAAAACCGCTTTTCGAGGAAATTTTCCTAGAAATTAACCATCAACTTGGGACATTTTCTTAAGATCAGCGGAAACGTTGAATTTAGCACTTGTACAAGTTTTTATGTCATCGACCGTAAAACCATCAGCAATTTCGGTAAGAGTCATGCCCACGCCCTTGTCAACCTTAAAAACAGCCTAGAATTGAAAAAGAAATGTGTAAATACAACAAAAAAAAAAAATCAACAACAACATAAACTTTAGACATTAAAGCGGACCTTTTCGGTTATTATCAAATCGACCACACTTTTGCCCGTTAACGGCAATGAGCAGCTTTCCAAAATTTTTGATGAACCATCGCGAGCATTATGTTCCATAGAAACTACGACTTTTGTACCAGGAGCTGCCACCAAATCCATAGCGCCACCCATACCTTTCACCAATTTACCCTAAATATAAAAATATATCGAACATGGACGCAAAAACAACAAGGAAAAATCGCATGTTCCTTACCGGTATCATCCAATTCGCCAAATCTCCTGTAGCTGATACTTGCATTGCACCCAAAATTGTCAAGTCCATATGTCCGCCGCGTATCATGGCAAAACTTTCATCCGAACCAAAGAAAGCTGCGCCCGGCAACACGGTGACCGTTTCTTTGCCGGCATTAATTAAGTCAGGATCAACTTTATCTTTGGTAGGAAAGGGTCCCATACCCAAAATTCCATTTTCCGATTGTAACATAACATTCATTCCTTTCGGTATATAATTAGATGATAGAACTGGTATACCAATGCCTAAGTTAGCATACATGCCGTCACGGAACTCCATTGCTACACGTTTAGCTATTAATTCGCGTTTAAGTTGCGCTTCGCTAGGTGGCTTAGACTTTTTATGAGCGTCATTATCAGTTATGGTCGTTTTCTCTATTCGCTTTTCGTAATTAGAGCCGAGGAATAGACGTTTCACATAGATACCGGGTATGTGCACGTCATCGGGATTAATACTACCGACGGGAACAATTTCTTCAACTTCCGCTATAGTAATTTTAGCAGCACGACACATCGGAGCATTGAAATTACGGGCAGCCTTATTAAATACTAATACAAACATATATGAACGAAGAAGATCATTATAAAGTTTCCAATCAATTTGTTCTGGAGTAACTCACCCAAATTACCATACTCATCGGCTTTCTTAGCCTTGACAATAGCAAAATCTGCTTTAATAGCCTCTTCCATAACATATTTTATACCATTAAATTCCTGGACGGGTTTGGGTTTACTTGCAATTTCCACTTTGCCATCCTTAGTATACTTAACGGGAGCTCCACCTTCTTGCACTAGAGTACCATAACCGGTGGGTGTATAAAAAGCGGGTACGCCCGCGGCCGCTGCTCGAACTTTTTCGGCTAAAGTGCCCTGAGGTGTAAACTCGACAGCCAACTCACCCCCTAAATACTGTTTAGCCAAATCGGCATTTTCACCTACGTAGGAGCAAATCATTTTACCCAGTTGTCGGGACTTCAATAGAATACCCAAGCCACAGTTTTCTATGCCGCCATTATTTGAAATTGCCGTCAAATTTTTGATACCTCTCTGGTGTATAGCTTCAATCATTTTCTCGGGTATGCCGCACAAACCGAAACCACCGAACAGAATCCGAGCACCGTCGGGTATGTCGGCCACTGCATCAGCAGCTCGTTGATAGATTTTACCTTTGCCGCCGGACTTACCACTTGTCGAATAACATGCAATTATCTGAAAACGATATGCGAAAATTGATGAAAATTGCAGATAAAGAATTTTTGATTGCATTATATGCCCTCGCATCAAAATTTTTGATACCTCCTGCTCTCCTTATTAATGATAGATTTATATCTTTAATCTTTTTTATTTAATACAGTTTCTCTAGACAAAAATTTAGATGTGCAGGAGGAGGGGACAAGGAAAAACTTGAAAATAAAAATAAAAATTTTAACTTATTATTTTGCTTTTCGATCAAACGGTCACCTTTGCAATGTAATACACTAAACTGCGTTCAGATGATAAATAAATAAACCGGATTTGGTTTATTATGTGCGCATATAAATATCAATCGGTATATAATATGCAAATGTGTATAACATTCGAATCAAAAAGAAAAAAAAGAAAGGAAGAAGAACGCACAAAAGAATGTCTACACATTTCAACACGAACGGTTGGCTACTTTTTGTCCGTCCATTGTAACGCTTATATACGATTGGAAATTTGAGTCGGTTCATTGAAAATTTGTTATTAGCATGGGACAATTTCACCCAGAATTCCCTATTTTGACATTGTCATATTCCAACGGTCATAACATTAGAGCTTACGTCAATGTCAATTTTGGCCTATAACAGGTCTGCCAGTTTATGAAACTCGTAAACGAAAGGAACGCGGCCTTACAAAATGGACCAAATTGAAGGTAAACTGATAAGTGATAAGTGCTTACATGTACTTTGATCAGCGGCGCGGAAATGATAAACGGATCATTCAAAAAAATGTTGGGCCTAAAACGCATCAAATCTTGACTTAATTTCTACAATGGACCCTTTCGTTAAAAATTCAACCCGCATCGTTCCATTCACCTGACTTAGCCGAATGTTTCCTAAACTCAAAACACTACTCCGGTGACAACGTTTTCACACCGTTTGAAGAGACTTAAGCTGAGTCGCAGAAAGCTTTCCGGAGCTCGACTATAACAACTCTTTCGAAGATCGGAAGCACCGTTGCCATAAACGCATAGTATTTGAGGGGGACTACTTTGGGGGCGACGAAATACATTTGAAAAAATATAAAATGTAAAATTGGTCTTACTTTTTGAACACACAGTAGTATATAATAATTAAATATGTTCGATCATACCACTACATTAACATCATCTATTCGCCCTTTTTGCCAATAAGGAAACTGCACACACATCATCTATTAATAGCAGTAGAGTGTTGTCTACGAGAGGCTCGCCTCTCTTCTGTTACATTCATTTTGCGAGCGATAGGAATGCAAAAAGAAGAAGAATGTCAATGTCATGAATACAGTACAGTGAGTATTATAACGTTGTAAAGCAAATATCATTTTCATTATTTTCATTGTAGATATCTTTAATTGTAGTGCTTGTAACTTCACCAGGTGATGGGTATGTTAGATTTACATAGCGCATTGCAGCGCATTGTAGCGGATAGAAATATGCTTTAAGATCTTACTTGGTCGGCGTGAGTGATGAGATCAATTTATAATGTCATCGCTATTTTTGTCCCCTAAAATCCCGATTAAGATCTCGAAAGGTTATCTCCAAATTTGCTCCCTTTCACTGAATCAATTGCGACAAGACTCATAAGTAAATAAAAGCAATGCATGCATCTATGGCGTTCAGTTCGCTTAAAAATATTAAAAATGCGCGATATTCGATACGATTTACGACACATAACGAGCGAATAGATTTTTACTGCAACTTACAAGCAACCTACGATGGCAGGTTTAAATCTATTCAATCGAAGTCAGCGTCTTCCTTGCGTCGACAAGCAAAAGAGAGCAACAACGAATATCTCTCCATACAATCAGAAACTCACTCTATATAAAATTCGAACCACAAACGCATTTCTATATAGCTATGTAAATTGTCCCAAGCCATACCAATCCCCCATCTATTTATTTATAGGTTTTTATGAAAGTGAATCCAAGTAAGAATGAATCAATGACAAAAAAAATCGCTATTACGATTAAAGGTGAAAGCACATGGATAAGTTATATACCACCCTACAATAAGTCTCGGATATGCGGCATCTACAATAATATAATGAAACAGTGCCCTTTCAGTGCCTTGTTATTTGAAGACCTATCAAGTAAATCGATGTGCAATCATTCCTTCAACTGATTGACGCCTGCCATAGACAGTAGATTATTAGTGAGAATTTGAAAAGAAGAAAGAAATCGTTTCGATTAACTAAATACTTCCTACCCTTAACTACGCTACTAAGACAATAACGTGTATGCCATCTATGAGCCGCATGGGTTCCAAGAAGACAGAGATGAAAATTGTTAATTGGTGTGGGCAGGATACGAATACAGAAGTATATCCACCTCCACCTTTGACGGAGACGCATAATAAAATAAACAGATCAACTTAAATTATAATGAATTCGTTTGCGTATGTAACACATTTTATTCTTTCCCGCCCTCTTACTCTTATTATGTATAAAAACATTAAAATAAAACGTAATATTTAAAATTTCTTAGTTTTTTTTTTTTTTTTTTTTTTGAAACTTGTATTAAACTAAAGTTATTTGAATGTAAAACGTAGGGGAGAACAACAAAAAAATTAATGAATTTTAAATACATTACACAATCCTCGCTTACATACTGCATACAGTGAGCGGTGAAACAATTTCAATATCCCTCTGAATTAAGTTTTCATGTTCTCTTCATGTCATGTTTTGTCGAGTTCTACAAACGTGATAATATCGAAATACGTTCGTAATATTTCTCAAAAGCAAAACTTGTATTTTTCAAAAGTGGACATCACACAATCTCGTTTAAAGTTGATCTTATTTGTGTACAGCTTTGAACGACATGCTCCTTAAGTGTAAATAATGGCTAGTTATTGTTACATAGTAAGATGGCTTTTTGTGTCATTAAACCGATTTTTCTGCAGTGCGACTTTGTAAAATTAAGTCGAATCGATTTTTCAGTTATGGAGCGAAGGGCTTGGAAGTAGGTATCCTCACGAAGAAGACAATAGGTAGGCATTTTTCCGCTTCCGCAAAAGCCTTAAAGTGCATTTCGACTTAAATATTATGCAGTGACTTAACCCCTTTCCAAAAAAACACTGATAATATTCTTTCAAAGGAACCGTGTAATAGGTTGTAATAAAAGAAAAATTATAATGTATAGTAAAATTGCAAATGTTTTTCCCGCAAATGTAATTATATGCATTCACATAATAATAACTCTATGTAGATGAGCACGTTTGGTATTGCGTACTAAACTTTTATTTTTCTGTTGTCATGGTTGCAGAGTTTATTTATTTTTTTTTTTGTTTATTTTTCTTATAAATATATTACGTAGAAACACTACACAGATACCCGCGTGCATTATAGATAAGCAATATTTGACAACAACAACAACAACAACAACAACAACAGCAACAAGAAAAACACTAGCATTAAAATATTTTTATGCCTACATAATAGTAAGTTTTTAATACTCACCTTAATTGTATGCTTTCCATTGTAAACACAATTATTAATAAATACACTTTTAACTTGTTGCATTAACATGATGTTTCTTATTTATTAAGGCACTATATATTATATATTTACAAAAATGAATAATTTTATATGAATGAACGACAAATTTACTTAAATTAGAAATAGGGAGAATACGGCAATTTCTTTCGAACCTCGAACCCTCGAACGATCTAAATACGAATACGACCAAAACAATAATAAAGTGATTTGTTGGTAGAAAAAAAAAAATATATTAACAAATTATAGATAATGACATGCGAAATCTGGTCACCTTAATTACGTTGCTACGTTGCGCCTGCATAAGCAGCCAAAGCAATGAACGCATAGGCAATACCTTTTATTATTAAATCTTTTGTATGATTAATTTCTTCGTTAGTAATTTATAACAGAAAAGAATCGTTTTATTATATTAATTCAATAATATTGTTAATTATTAATTCTAATTTAATTAGAATTTTTTTAGGATGCGAAGAATTAGGTTTAGTGGTTAGTGATATATTTTGAAAACGTTCATAATGTGAAATGCGAAGAATATACAGCAAAGTAAATTTTACTTAATATAGTGAGCGAGATATGTGTATATGAAGCAAGTGATAGATTAACGACGACAGCATTCTGAATTGATGAAGAGAAGCAAAAACGCAAATTTCTTACACAACTGAAAGAGAGTAACATCTCTTAATTACTTGCCATTGGTTTTAAAACTGATATTCGAATTTCTAGTTAATTGTAAAAATACAAAATATATGTTAAGAGAACTTCGTTGCGCTTCAGATTTTCTACATTATAATATCAACAAGTGCTGTTGCCATTTAACAGAATGCAATACGTTGGTGCTGCCATGTAACAAAATGCAATACGTTGGTGCTGCCATGTAACAGAATGCAATACGTCGGTGCTGCCACTTAACAGAATGCAATACGTTGGTGCTGCCATATAACAGATTGATTAATAAAGTGTCATAATGCAAAGTTTCTCATTTAACAGTGCTCAGTGTTCTGTTTTCAATGTAGCCTGTGCTCCATTCCACTCATACTTCGACTTAATAGAACTTTCTATTAATGCAAAATAATTAACAACGTCAGAAGTTAAAGTACGTGCCATTTATTGGCTTTTCATCGATTTTATCCTTTGTAATGCACACAGTTTTAACAAGAGGCAATGCAACGGTAGCTTACACATTGTCAGTGTTGGCATGCCTTACATTCTGCTGTTTTATATCCACAGTTTTTCTGGACTATCGGGTTCCTTCGAATATCAATACCGGCAAAATTCTGGTGTAAGTTCCCTACTTTACTATATTTCATGTGCGTTTAGTTGCTAAAACCCAATAAGGCTTTGCCTTGCATCTTATTTTTCATAACTCTCAATCGACGAATATTAAAAGGAAAAATATATATAAAATATTAATTTTAAGGTTTTTTGTTATCTTGATATTTTAACAGAAAGAATGTTCCAGATTACGGAGCGTCCAGAGAAAAGCATGACTTGGGTTTCATTACATTTGATTTGGAAACGAATTTATCCACCTTATTTAATTGGAATGTAAAGCAGTTGTTCCTTTTCCTTACTGCCGAATACAGAACTAATAACAATCACTTAAATGAGGTCGTTTTGTGGGACAAAATAATATTCAGAGGTGAAAATACTGCTTTGGATTTCAAGAATATTAACACGAAGTATTATTTCTGGGATGATGGAAACGGCTTGAGGTACTCAGTTACTTATTCTTTTTGGCATAAAAATATAGAAAAATTAACCTTTATATATTTTTTTAAAGGAATAATAAGAACATAACCCTGTATTTGTCTTGGAACATCATACCCAACGCAGGTCTATTACCTACCGTTAAATCTATTGGCTCACACGTGTTTGGTTTCCCTTCAGAATATGCAGCTGCTCCCATATAAATACTATTCAACCAACTTTGTTTTATTTTGGTTACGATTAAAGACAGGTTAGACATTCATTGTAATAATTCATTTGGCATATTTTAAAAGTAGCCTCGGCGGTAGTTCATTTGAAAGTAAACACAAGTATCTTGCACCATTGAAATATATGTACGCATTTTAAACAATTATAATTCTAAGAAAAAATACAATTTATAACTGTATATTTATTTATAACTGTATTAACTTTAAGCTTTTTAAATCAATGCCTCAATAAATATAAGATCAGAAAATGGTAAGATGGTCATAGAGGTGAAAGGCACAGGATTCTGGGCGGAATCTGAAGAGTGCGAAGGGAAGTACTCTGCATTTAAAGTAGTGTATTAGATTGCATGACAATCGGACGCGCGAATTAAGTCTTTGACACAAGCTTTGGTAGTACTTTAGTAGTTCCAGTCTTACCACATTCGAATACCTAACAAATGCTTTAAAACAAGCCAAGTTGCTTTTACGAGGCACCAAAATTAACAATGTGGTGGTGATGGTCTTCAAGCAAACGTATATGATGAGGACAATAAGCATGCAAAAGGAGAAAATTTAAATGATGCGTTCGGAATACGAATTGTTAGCATTGAGCAGTTAAAAGTCATTGCATATTTTATAGATATTTATAACTACGAAATGAGGAAAATTGAAGGTATTTCTTCAAACCCAAGGTTTGCAGGGATCGCGCTCACACAAAGGACAGTAAGGCGAGGAAGAATTGAGATAGTAGTCTCCAATTTGTTGGGCTGGTATTCTAAGATTCACTCAATAAAGAGCGACTATCTCCGAGCATATAAGTTAAATAAATAAGTTGAGTAGTAAATAGAAAGTGAGCTTTAACAGGAACAGTGCTGCCAGTGCTCCAAGGTATAGTTGTCAAACAAAAAATGTGAAATCTTTATGAAAATTTCAATAAATTATGTAATTATTTGAGCTCACCCATATTTTCTTTTAATTTTTATTGACTTTGTTTAAAAAAATTTGCAACTTAGTATATTGTAACATATATTATCTTTACAACTACGCTTAACAACACTATTAATACTGTTTATCGCAAACAAGAACCATCCAATTTCTGGTCATACAGCTGCTTGTTTAAGCTGCACACTCAATCAAATGAAAAGAACAGCTGTTCTTTGTTTTGTTATTACTTTGGTTTTATTTTGATTTTGTAATCGGTGCTGTCATATCCTTATAAGAGGAAAAACGTAAATTTTAATAATTACATATATTCTTCGATTAAGCTCGATATGGTTATTTTTGATAAGCAAAATCAAAAAAAACTTTTTTGGAGTATTACAACTTTTGTGTTTTTAATAAATCTGCAAATTTAAAAATGTTTTATTACCACGTACAAACCAACCAAGTTCAAAAGGCTAGGTAGGCCTAAAAAATATATAGATTTGACATTACTGTTTGATACAAAAAAAAAAAAAAAACAAAAAAAAAAGAAACACTATAAATAAAAACTAGCAAAGCTACTACTTTATCATAAACACATAAATAATGGAAAAATATAATTTGCTTTACTATCAAATATATTAAGTAAACGTAAGACTTTTGTTAATTCAGATCATAAAGAGATCGAAAAATAAGACTTTACTGATGCATAAGTAAATTGTATAAAATTTGTGATTTCTTTCTGATTTTTTGTACGCGTACAACGCAATTAATTATCAATATTTAAGTTGTGATTTCGTTGTTTTTTTTTTTTTTCGTTTTTAAATATGAAAAAAAGGAATCTCTTACGTTTATTTGGTTTCAAGATAAGCCAAGCAATACAAGTTCAGCACTTCAGAAAACTGTTCTTAATAGCAGTCACCCACCAATACAACCTTACAATTGGCTGGCTTCAAAGTCAAGTGTAAAGTAGTGAGCATAGCGTCCGAGACTTAGTAAGGCATTAATATGCAAGTGCTTTATATAGATAATAATGAGCTTAACTCGTTGAACAGTAAGCGCTTATCAATGCCACGGTTTATTATAATTTATATGTTATAATTAGAAACATTACCACCGTTATGGTCAGTGGCGACCAAGTCTATCACTGAATTTATAAATGATATAAAATACTTCACGCGAATCTTTATCTCTATTCGATTCTCTGTGACGAGGATTTATTTTGCAATTTTTATATTCGAATTGCAAATGTTGCGGAGGGTCAGGTACTAGAAAATCAATTTCATAATTTAAATTAAATTTTTTGTAGAAATAAACAAAGGCAAATAATTATTTAAATTATTGGGAACTTGTACAAATGCCTTCTCTGAAACCGCTGCGTAAACATATATATGCGAGAGCTAATCTAAACATTTTTCATGCATATACATACATATGTATATATATATTTTATATATTTATATATATATATATATATATATATATGTCCGGACGCTGAAACTTTCCTGTAAATTAAGAACGATACTCAACATGTACATACGTATCTATAACCAAGATCGTGTTCATTTTGTTACGATATTAGTGACACATACACGATTTACATTTATATAGGTATATATATATATATATGTTCACTTTAAGGAGGGTCTAATGTTTAGTTTCGAACAATGTTCCATGCATATATTGCCAAAGTATTCTTATTCTTCGGTAGTAAATACATACATACATCAAGTAAAAATAGTAATTTTTCAACAACTTGTGAAGGTTCATCTACCGTTATTTTTGGCCAGATAAATTTCATAGCTTTCTCTGTTCTATACTTGCATGCAAAGGCAATAGTATCTTGCAATAGCCTAAACCAAAACAAGTAAGCACTTAAGCAATCATCGGGGCAGTTGGAAAAACAGAAAAAAAAAATGAAAATAAATAGTTGTTAGGTGTTAAAGAGAAGGCAGAAACTGATTAACAATAATTTCTTTGTAATAATGTGTTTCCCCTAAACCAAGTGTAAGTCATCGGTTAAGGCTTTTAAAAGAGATTGAATGTGTAAATGGCTTAGCTTTCATTTATAATAACATAGTAATAGAGTCTATGAAATTATCTCAACAGAAAAGTATTATTATCATGCATCGTTGCCCGTCGATGAAAATAAAAATTGCAATTGAATAATAATAAAAACAACAAATGAGTTTAAGAGGCAGTTTATTAGATGGAAAATTTTTGATTCTGTTTCTTTATATTACAAATTTTCAAGTCATATCAAAGCGTTACACAGCTTTCCCTACGCCATATTTAATCCTTTACATTTCATGATCCTCTCTTAACACACACCCTGTCGCGATTTTCTCATTTTCGTTTTTTTTTTTTTTTACTTTATTTATTTCATTTTATCTGCTTTTATATAATAATAGTGATAAAAAATAAAAAAAAAAAAAAAGAAACAAATGAGTTCTCTGTATGCTTCGTTTAATCCTTTTCGTGGATTTCTTTTCCTCCTATCCTCTTTAAACATACTTTCTCTCTTTTTTTTCTCTCTCTTTTTGAATTCTTTAAATTTTATCTGTTTTTATATATAATAATAAATAACAATAATAAATAAAGAAAAATAAGAACAATTTTTTTAGTTGCACATACAGATCCAACTCTTTTTCTTCGTTTCGGTTTTCAGTAATAAAGTAACTCTTCTACTCTTCAGATCTACATGAAATAGAAATTAAAAGTGAAGCTAAAGTTTCACGCATATTAATAAGAAGAATAAAAAAATGTGTACAGATTACATACAATAAGAAGAAAAAACAAAAAAAAAAAAAACGTGTACATGTACATATATTATAAGTACATACATATGAAATAACTGCTGATCTGGTTCAAAAAACGATATGTTTAGTGAGCGCTTGTTATTAAATATTGAATTATCAATTATTGCTGCCAGTTGCCATGGAAGATCCCAATAAGACATACAGCAATGATGAATATCAATCACTATTGCATACCTTGAAAATAATCTGGCAAAATTATACTCATGTTCTTAACGATGCCGAAGTAAAGGTAAGATCACATTAATTGTTCAACTCTAATCGAAAGGTATAAAAACTGTTGCTTTTCTTTTCTTTTATTTTTTTATTTACAGCAACACTGGCTGCAATTGTTTTTATACAATTTTCAATTCGTTTGCTCCGGGTTGGAGGGAAATGATGACTTTAAAAGGTAGTTTACTGTCATTACGTTCACTATTCAAATATGACGTTTTACTAGATTTATCCTTCCGTTTGCAATCCTCAGGAGTAAGTCTTGAAAGTCCCTAAAACTACATATATATATATGTATATGATATGCACATATTCTTGATCAATAGAGAACTATGCGCCGATTTAACGACGGCCCGAACATGTGTCGCCTATTATTGAAATCGAGTTCGAATTCATCTGATTAGATTTTTATCAAATGGTCACAGATTCGCTTGGAAATGCACATTATATGCCTATCTAAAGCGCATTGAATTGGCAGCCTCAGGGATCCGAATCAATCAACTTACCTGCCCACCTACTTTTGACAAAGTATTTTACAATTCTATTTTTTAGGCTTAACGTGTTAGATACCAAGGATTAAACCCTAATTATATAGAGACTCGTCATTGCTTTTGCTTATTTTTATATCCCGTAGCGTAAGACGAGCATCCAAATCGATTTTAATCTGTCTGTCTGTCTGTCTAACGATTAAGATAAATTTTTAAAATTCGGAAAAATAAAAGCAACAAACTTCGAGCTAACACCTATGAAATGATATATGAAAAGTTTACTTAGAACATAAATAATCAAAAATGATCTTGGCTTTGAATATTGTACAGCTTAATATATTTCCTCAATTATTCTCGAAAGTATTTATTTGATTTTTTAAATGATTTTTTCGAAGCCGAAGTGAAGTTTTTGCCAGTTACAAGTTTTCAAAGATGTTTTGATTTAATTTACAAGGAATTAAATTTTTAATTGAACAATATCTGTTGTAAGATCACGTCTGACGCATTTAATAACTTGAGAACCATTAAGGTTAATACTCGTTTAATTTACTTATCATTCCACTGCGTCTTTTGGTTCTAAACTTTTTTTTTTATTTCGATGGACTTAAAACTTTCGTATGAAGGATAAAAATTCAAAAGTAGTTCTCTTACGGCTGAATAGAATCTTGTTATCTACGAACTCTTCCATTTGTTTAATAATTTTTCGCATGACACAGATGCAATTCGAAAATTTCCATTTCCAGTAATAAAACTATTTATCGAAGAAAAAAAAACGATATTCTAATGTAGTTTCAACGCGAATTTGAATCGAATACTTCTTGGAATTGTTTAATAGTTGCGGCTAAACTCCTCCGATATAGGTAAACAACTGTTTAAAATCAAGAGCAAGGCAGATTGGTTCCAAATACAAGCATAGACTTTTTTCATATTCGAATATCTAAATCTATCTAGTAATAAAAATAAGATATAGTTATGTAGCAAACATTAGAGCTTAGGAATATGAAAACGGAACTGTTTTGTAGGTTAGTCATGACTTTGATGAAGTGATAAATAGCTAGAATTAAGTGTAGCTCTTTTACATTTACATATTGATTGCGCAGAAAAAGCTTTACTGAATTTGTCCTTCCCTTTGAACAACCCAAAACCACACCCCGTTTACCCAATCAAGAATATACACTGTTAGGTTCCGCCATAGTTTTATTTATCTCGACCCGGTCGAGGGGTTCACTGAAAGTTTTCAAATTAAAAAAGGAAACCTGAAATATATGTGTGTGTATATATCGAAAATGGTCGTGATCAACTAGCAACAAGCGTAAGAAGAGCTATTACCAAAACTAATTAACTTTCGAACGTATTTGGCCCATTTTAGAGGTTTCGAATGAAACGTTGAAGTAACGAGTACAATCTTTTTTTTTTTTCCTTTAATACTATTTTAATTTAATTTTTTATGATTTCTTAATGTTATTTTTAATCATAGTTTCTTTAAGCCTATACCGGAGGAAATCTGTTCTTATCTGTTGGAACAAATTTATGAAATTATCAGCAGATCAGAACTATATACACCTGCCTTATTGGATGCTGCAGAATTGGAAAAAGCTGCCCAGCCTCACAAGACAACTTCCGAGAAAAATACGACCTTCTTACAGTTAGTTAAGAAAAATCATAACTTTGCTCAGGTTAGTATATCATCAATTTCATCTATTAATACGCCCGTCCATCTAGGCTCATGTTCCTATAGCTTTACAAAGTCATAAATGTATAATGCGTCATTAGTCGATATTAAAAATTTGACTGACTTCTTCGTGCTCACGTATGAACTACACTGACTGCTTTTTATTCAAACAAATAAGAAAATTATATCCAACTACCGCAGAATCTTTTATAACCACGAACTTTTTCTTAAAAAAAAAACCAAAAAAACTAAAACTTTATTGCTGCATAGTATTAGATGAGCTTGGATTTTTTGTACAGTTGCCACAGAATCACCCATAGAATGTACAATACGCGGAAATCTTTGCTGTAGTAGTTGTAATAATGTGAAAATATTCTCATTTTTTTGCTTTTGAAAACAGGAATGCTTTCGGATTATATTGTACTTTGTCTCCTTTGACCAGATTGGACCATTTTCAATACTTTTCAAACTACTTACAAAAACTTCCAAATACCTACTGACAGACATAGTTCGATCGATTCCGAATTTGATCTTGAAATAGTATATAGACATATCATGGTGTCCCTGCATGCAGCTCCATGCTTTGCTAGCAACTATAAAAAAAAAGAAAAATTTAAACCAATAAATGTGCAATGGTCGTTCCTAATCCAACGTTTTATTTGTTTTTTTTCCAAACCTAGTTAATCTTAAGGCAGCCCAGTGACTGCAGTAAAATTTTAGCTTTACGTAATTTTCTAACGCATCAACTGGGTCATCATATATTGAAATTTCTCTTAAGAATTGATATAAAGGTAAGAAAAACTGTAAACGACAATTGTTTTTGATGCGATCATAAATACTTTCATATATATATATACATATATGTATATTTTTTTTTTTCAGTTGGTTGTTTCTCAGAAAAGTCTTTGCAACCTATGCATTAATTTATTTCCGAATTGTTCCTGGAGTCAGGAATGCAAAAATTTGAGTTTTTCGGAAAATATCTACGCTTATGTTGGAAATTTGAATTTCTATCAGAAAACTAAAACTAAACCGTCTACACCTAGGAGCAGTAAATCATTTGACACTGAAAATATAAGCCACGACACTGTTAAGACCAATCATCATAACTATGCTTGGGATTTGAAAGGCAATGAGCCAACCCATGATTTCGATGAATTTTTGCGTATGCAAAAGACAAGTGATGAGATCGCCGTACTATTAATACAAGTAGTACAAAAGTGTACATCCCTAGAATACGGAGTCAATGCGATTTTAAATAGTGAACATTCCGTTAGTATGATGGCTTTAAATTTTAGTTTGGATTGTTTGAGAATGAAAAATGACGTATTTTCATCTTATTCGAATGCAGAGCATATCAAATGTCAATTATTACAATTAAATGAACAATGCTTTAATAATATATTTTTCATCAGTCAACAGCGAGTCCCCGATTTGCAATTCCAATGTGTTTTTGCTAAATTGGTGGCTGCTTTGGAGAATAACATGGAACATTCTAAATTACTCTACGCATTACTGTTCATCATATTCGGTTGCCTGCACAATGTTGTTACGATTTTCGGTTACGTTTACAGCAAACAGAATTTATACAATTTAAAATTCGTTGACGAGAATATGGTGGACAGATGTATGAACGCCATAGATCATTTGCTTAAGAACTATCCCCCTTTACAGGAAGATATCAAATCTTTATTTACCACTATATTTCGGACGCTTTTGCGCATTATTGATTATTTAAGTAAATACGATCAATTATTAATCAGTAACGCAGGCGCAGTATTATCTAGTACAGCACATATTAAACCGCCACGGCATCGTAAGTTGAAGGGACGTCAAATACATTGTCATCAACACATGTCGCCCAGATTAAGTTGCTACTTTCAAGGCATGCTAATGGGCTTGTTAAACTCTTTGCCTCTGGATTTGCAAGAGCATTCAATGCTTTATTTGGCCAAATGCGGTACATGTTGTTGTCATTACACGTTAGCCCATTATTATAACGTGTTTAAAGTAATTTTGGTTTTGAGTCCCTATCATCAAAAGTGCGCTTATAAATTTCTTGCGTATAAAATTCTCAATACCGTACTTGGGCGTCCTTCGGTTAATGACTATATGACAAACTCCTCATCATCCCGCAAATCAAATTTAAGCAATTGTGCTAAGTGTGGAGTAAAATTAAAATCTTTGGAATTTCATGATGGCCTTTTGGAATTGTACTTGAAATTTTATAAGCAAATAAGAGAACCGGAAAATAATTGGCATTTACTTCTGTTTCTCAAACATTTGAAGCACATATCGCATCTGTTAACTAATGATATAGCATCTGGAATATTAGCGTCGATTGTTTTACCTGTTTTTCGAGAAAATAAGCAACGCTTAAGCGATAATAAAACCCCACAATCGGGAAAAATGTTTTGGCCAAGATCTCAACCGACAACGCCAATCGCAGAGACTCCTAAACCATTACTTAAACTTAATACGAAATTAACAGAAGATCCAATTAAATTGCTGACAGAGTGTCTCAACATATTCGCCATGTATTTGCGAGACATACGTTTAATAAAGGCCTTTTATAATGAAGAGAATATACAACACTTGGAGGATTTACTAGAAGAACCCCCGCTAATACGGGGTGTATGCGATCTCATTAAAATCGGTATTGATAATATAACATTTTTGGGTGATAACAGTCAAGAGCAGCCAGTTTTAAGTCGTCGTCTTATTACTTTACAGCTAAATAGTTCAAATCGTGCAAATCACTTATTTACCGCATTAATCACCCGAATCGTTAAGACAAACAAAAGGCAAAATTCGTATTTTTGGCTAGAAGCAACTGTAAACCATAATTCAAAATATTCCAAATATAATGCCGTTAACCCTTTAAGCGCTTTGGATATTTTGCATATTGTCGCTTTACAATGGTGCCTCAACTTTGAACTTTTGAAGACTAGTCAATACTTTTACAACGAATTTGCGAAAATCTATTCCATTGTCATGGACGATGATGACGATGATAATAATGATAATGATGATGATGGTGATGGTGACGATGATGAGGATGGCAATGTTGATAAAGCTTGTGCGGGAATTAGAAGTAAGAATTCATATACGAATACCGGTACATCACTTAAACACGGCGATAAGACAATTATCGATATTTTACGTTTAAATTACAATGCATTGTCGGCATTTCTAATGGTGCCATCGACGAAATTAAAAAAATCGCAACCAGTCAATAGCAAAACCACAAACAATGCTGACAGTTGTTTAACGAACTCGGTGGAAAATCTAGTTTTTACGCTAACGACGGCGCCAACAGCAGCAACCGTAACGGAACCATTGCTTAGTACGAATTCTACTACCGATATACGAACACACGCTTCAAACTATTATCATAGTTTGTTTGACAATTCTGCAAGTAATTCAATATCACAAAGCCAACCATCGTTTCTGCACAAATTGCTTAAAGCAAAGCAAAAGGATTGTATTCTTTTAGAAAACGAATCAAATGAAAATATTGTTCTAGTATTCGACATAAAGAACCAATCGGAATTTTTTCTGAACGCTTATCTCAACGATGCGCTGGTTGAGAAATCTCTGAATCATTTGCATACAACTTATGATTACTCCAATGTGAATACATTCGAGAATGCTAATCCCGACAAAGTGTATAGTAACTCCAATAGTGGTCAAGAAAGTGTTTTCATTAAAATATTTCAAATATTTGGCTCTCTGTTCGGTACAAGTCGTACGAATTCCTTAAATGATCTATCTAAGCCATATCAAAGTGCCACAATAGAAGGGAAGCAGCCAAGTGAAATTGATAACGAGCTTTTATGTCTATACGAGAGTCATACTGACTGTAAAAGACTTCTATTGAAGCTATTCGAAACGACTATGGCTATATGCATTAAAGGATATCAAAATGAAGAAGGTAAGCGAAAGTTATACGACTTTATAAGAAAATTAATTTAAAATTTCCACCCAACTTCCATCAATTAGGGCTCTAACATAATGTGAATTGCATTCACTATATCCGTGCAAAAATGTAAAAAAAAGTTTTTTTTTCTATTAAAAAAAAAAAGATTATTTATTTATGTTTTTAATTTGTGTATGAGTCTCTCAAGAATATTATTGAAAAGAGAGAAGAGAAGCCATACAAGTAATTATTACATGTTTATTTTAAAAGTACTACAACGAATAAGAAAGAAAACTGTATTCACCTTGCGTATCCACCACCTAAGGTAGACATATAGGAATCGTAATTTTTTTCTTTCTTCTTCTTCTCCTTCTTCTTCTTCTTCTTCTTCTTCTTCTTCTTCTTCTTTATTGTGAACACGCTAGCGAGCCCGGTATGACCAAAATTATTATCATAGCCTTGAGTCTTTCGAGCATTATAAAGAACGAATCTCTTCAAATCCCCAACGGTATAAAGTATATATGATTAGCTTGAATAGCATTTCGTCTCTCTGTTCACCCGACTGTTAAAACTATTATGGAAATTTTTGGGCTCTCTACCTGCATGAACACACTCGATCCAGACTCCAGAGTTTTTCAATAAGTTTCGTTTAAATCTAAATCTAATAACTCGACGAGATCAATTAGCACACAACAAACGCGACAAAGTGTCTCTTTAGTAGCTTTGAATCTCCGAGGCATCTTCCGCCCAGTTGACAGAATCAATTGTCTCGTTACATTCATTGAAGTTAGTCATGGTGAACAGGATTTCCTTTTACCCATAAATGGAAAATTTTACAAATTATTGTCGATTGTACTATTAATACCAATTGAAAAACTAGCTTATAAATCAACGATCTCCCTATTGACCCATCGCAGATGGCTAAATTTTTATCTTCAATATATTGATCAGTTTTAATAAAAACAAGTAAAAACACTATAGGGGAGCACGACCCACCATTAAATATCCTACAATATCCTACAATTATTCATATGCTGACTTTTCAAAATAAGATGTTACATAGGGACTAGGCGGAAAAGTCGACCAATCCGAACCAATCTCCTTAGCGTTCATCCTTGAGCCAAAACGCTTCAGTGTACCAACTTTCACTAAAATATGTCAAAAATTGCGAACTGGTTGAACACAAATATACTTGGACAGACATCAGCCGAAAAAACAAAATCAATGCAAAAAATGATTCTGAAACGATCGATGTAATCAAAGATGGATCTGTCTTAAGCTCGTCTGAGTGTTACGTACGTCCGCACAAATTTAATATACCGTGTGCAACAAGTAGTGAGGATATAAAAAACTTTTTTACTCCAGACGCCAATTCTCACAAATAAGACAACTGCACACCGCGTGAGCAGTTTATTCGTCAGAAAATTTTTATTGCCAGGACCGGATTGAACACCACATGCGCAATGCAAAGTAAAAAAAGAATACACCAGTGGTAAAGTTTTAGCTTGGTGATCATGTGTTTCTGGTGTTGTCGACCTTCTATCCCGGAGTTTCCCAATTAATGCGGTTAAGTAATATTTTTTCCCCATTTACATCATCATCATAAATATAATTTCGGTTTTTTGCTTCTATTTCGTGCAAGCATGAAATCATCACTTTCATTGTCACTCGTTGCTTCCTACATTCCTGATGCTCCCACCTTGAGAATTCGCCATTTTAGGGTCTGAGTTAAAACTAATGCTAAACTTTGTTTTCCTATATTTCTCGGATATGTTTCTTTCCATTCAGAACAAGTCTTATTAGCCCGACAACGACTTTACTCAGAATGACTGACAATTTCTCATCATTATCATTGCATAACCGATTTTAGAGCCACGAAAACCTATTGCACCCACTACATGCAATCGATCTCCAATGAGTTGATGCCAAATCGTGTTGTTTTGATATGAATCGTTCAGTTAGAGTTTGTCGATAAACAACACTCTCCTTAAATCTTTTTACTTAGACTTATGTCGAAGCTGCCAAGCAACTCGTTACCGCAAAGTGGGATCCCTTGGATTATCGTTCGATAATCTGCAGCAGTAAGCAATCAATTTCAAGACCATCATACCCGTTAAAGGAAGAAATCGTTTTATATATTATAAGACGCTAAGCATCAAGTTCGATGCTTACTCTTATAGAACAATCTCCCTAAAATGATTACTTTTTTCGGCTTTAAATTTTGACTTTTACATAACTTCATTCCGACTTCATATATAGGGGTGTCCCATAAGTTTTTTCCCCGCTACGCCATATATGACCACGAGCCGGTTATGTTTGCAAACATGCAGGTTTATCTACTACTTGTTTATGGCCTCGATTTCAATCGCCGCACAGCTTTTTCAAAGTGCATCCGTCACGTTGGCGATAAAGTCTCTTCTCCAATCTGTTTCTACGCCGTTCAATATGGATACCCAAAAGACGCATTTGCGGTACGTTAGGCTTGATTGCTTTAAAAAAGATAGTCGTCCAAGGGACACCGCGGACGAGTGCTACTACGGCTTAGAGCTGGCAATTTTGATATGAAAGATGAAGGCCGCAAAGACCGCTCAGCAACGACGGATACAAACCTCATCGAGGGCATGCTCACTGGAAATCCGCGACATAATGGATGTCACTAATATGGCCAGGACAACGGTACATAATCATCTAATCAAGATGGTATATGTCGTCTATTGATTTCGCGAGAAAAGAAAAGCAAGAAACTTATGGGACACCCTAATATTTCCAAAAATTAGAATATCCATCCGCTGATGAAATGATGAATGCACAATTTTGATTGAAGTTAAAATGCTTTCAAATAATTGCATAGTCGGGACAATTCCGTTTTATTTTAACACAAAAAAGTTGTTTATAATGATTTACTTACGGTCATGCAATATTTTTCCTTGTAAAGTAATAGACGTAAGAGACAATCTGTTCTATTGTTGCAGACAGTCTACGATACTGTGATACACTTAAACTTGAGTTAATTATAAATGCATAAATAACTGCGCTCGCATTTACTTACTGAGCTGGCACTTGCTTTAACGTTAACGGGGGAAAAAAATTATTTACCCCCTTTTTTCATCCCGTTAGCTACGTTTATCTTCTGAAATGTTTGCTGCGTTAACGAGGCTAATCTGTGGTTGCACACGTTACAAGAACTAAGTAATGTGTCTGTATATGCGTAAGTAAGCAACATCCACATGTGCCTTCACGTTAGCCAGCCAGCAGCCATAGACTCTTTACTTTGCACCTTAACGGTTACATTAACTAACATTTTATTTAGTTAACATGTTATAAGTGTGTGTTTGTTTTGTTTTGTTTTTTTTTTTTTTTTAACTAAATTAAAGAAAGATAAAAGAAAGTCAACGAATAAATAAAAACTAAACTCTTTTCTTTACTTTACGGTACATCGACGACGCTAGTTAGTTGCGTAAATCTCCTGACACTTAAAAAAAAATTTGTAAATATTTTTTCACTTTATTTTCATGTAATCGTTTTTTTCGTTTTTCCATTTTGCTTTGCATTTTTGTTTTTGTTTTTGTTTTAGTGGATAAAATGCATAAGCACTTGCGCAAATTGAAGACGTTAATATTGAATCGCGCCAATAGCAATTGGGAACAATATGGCGAAGAGCATTCACGTGAAAATCTCGTTCTGCAAGCGTTACAAACTCTGCTAAGAATTGCCGAGCTCTCGAATACGGAAAACGAGCCGGCTGCGGTAATTAATCCAAGCATTGTAACAACGGTTACAGATGAAGTCAACAATTTGAGGGACGTGCCGACGCCGTCGTGCAGTAGATCGATAAAGTGTCCACGTTTAAAAGAATCAAATGCTATATCATATAATTATCATCAATTGCCTTTAGGATTGCCGAGTAAAAATTCCTGCCTTACCCCTTCGACTCCCCCACAGAGACCCTTGTCAGGGAAAAGTGATGATAACGATTACTTTTCGACTCGCGCATCCCTTATCTGCGCCGACAGTGAACTAGAACTAAGCGAGAATGAACCGGACGATTTCTATTTAACAGCCGACGAGGGTTACGATGCTGATGGCGAAATACCCGAAGTCTCAGAAACAGAAGGTGGCGTCTCAGACGGAGGCGGTGTTGGCGGTGGTTGTGGGGGTGGTGGTGGAGGAGGCACGGGAGGAGGAACAGCCGATCTCTGGCATCCCTTTCAACCATCCTCTCGTTATCGTACTCACATTTTACATGAAGGCATTTGCTGTCTGGTCATAGATATCCTAATAGAGCTGAGTGAAAAATGTTGCCTTAACCCTACCGGTTGGTGTGAAAACCTGGCTCAACTGATGAACCGTTTATTTGTCATACGCGATTATTTGGGCGGTCCGCTAGTAATGCTAAAAGGTTTCGGCCCTATACTTCAGTGTAATGATGCGCGCTTACGCGAATTGCAGCAAAGCATACTGGAATTAGTAGTGGATCTGAATACTCCGGATGTTTTGCAAATATTTTTTAGCATCTTAGCTTCCAGAAATCCGCCTATTGACATATTGATTAACTATATGAATTATATATGTGCAAATACGCTAAAGCGAGCGCATCCCAGTGTCGAATTAGAATTTCCCGTTAATATCGGTAAGTACAATAAATCGATTGGAAAGAGTTCTTATAGTTAGTGCATCCACCTCAACAGTGTACAGTGTTCAGTATATTAGTGATGTTACTTTCGATAAGTAAGAATATGGCGGAGCCCGAACACGAATATAACATTTTAAGATCATAAATAAACGAAATATCATTTCATTACATCTTAATAGCAAAGATGTCAAAAATTCTGGTAAAATTGTCGCATAAAAAATTTACTTTTTAGTACTTTTAGTTATTAATAATTAGATCTAAAGTATGACCCCTCACGAATGAGACTCGCATCTACGGGAATACAACGCACTTTAATAGGTTAAGTTTCAACCTGAGTATCGTAATGCAATTGAAAGCCCTAATGAAGAGATATAGTAAGTCAGCCTTCATACGTTTCGAATACGGATTACAAGATTGCTTGCAGAGAAGGTACAGGCTTAATCTTCACTTGATTGCTACATAAAAACTGTGCGCAGCTGCGCTATATACGAACAGACAGGCATAAGAAAAAAGTAAACATAGAATATTATCAAAAGCCTTGTCTTCGAATTATAAAAATTCAATGTCATCTCTAGGATGTTCTTAGTATATTTTTCTTACCAAAATCGGTTTTTTCTTTCCGTCCTTCCGAATTTATTTATAGGAAAGATGAGCTTAGAAGGAAACATCTCCTCAATCTTAAAATCTTAATATTCTCACTCATAATTAGGTGTAAATTTATGTTGGGTGTGTGTATGTATATATTTGATTGTAAGGTAGAAATAAGACCAATTGGCTTCAATGTACTAGGGCCTATATTGAACTACATTTACTCTTCCCAAAAGACCATAACTACTTTTGATTGAGCGTCAAACTCGCAAGTGGATTTGCTCGCATTTGTTCGCCAATCTATCCGGACACGATCGAAAATGATCAAGTTTGACAATGATTAAGATTCGATTTATCAAAAGCTGGCCAGATCGATAGAAAGGGGTCAAAGTGATATCGTTTAACACTTTAACAATATGTACAATCTATGGCGCGCCCAATGCTTATTTTCGTATATGAAAAATCCACGCAGTGGATATAGAAAAACGATCTGTAAAATCATCTTATTCTCGTCTTGTTCTCTGTTCTTGTTTGATTTCTGTTATTATTTGCTTTTCATCTCTTTTATGTATGTATGTATGTATGTATGTAAAAAAACTACACCTGTGCTCGTCATTTTACTAATGCAAATTCTGTACTAAAATTTAATAGACGCTAAATGTACGTCGACCAACGATTTGGGTCGAGTCGAGCAAATCGAACGTCTACGTCAATATCATTTACAATGCCAAGCGAATACGCCCTTTACTCGATCACCGTATATTATACCCATAACACATGCGCGTTTATGGAATCCCGAAGGGTTTACCATATCGCTGTGGCTAAATGTCAAAGGAAGCCAAAATGCGAAAAGCTCTTGTCAAACAATGGACGATGACACGCGTAGCTCAAGTGATGTTTACATGGTGATGTCAATGAACTTATTTTATTATAATAATCGAAATGAAAATATTATTTAATGCTTTTATAATTATAGAGGACTCATATTTTATCAATGGGAACTAACCAAGTGATGTTAAGTATTTACCTAAGTAATAGCATGCATCTGGTATTTGAAACGAGTAAACCAAATGCCGAATTGATAATCGTAAATAAAACACAGACAGAAGAATCTCCCCAAGAATCGAATTATCATAAAGTGAGCTCGGGCATACTGAACGGTGATAATAGCGCAAGCTCTATAAAAAGCGTTAATAAACATCAAACGGCGAATGCCAATACTTTTATTATTGCTTCGCCAACGTCCGCCAGTTCCCCTTTAACAAAGGCCTTAAAGCAAACTAAATTAGTTCTCCTGAACAGCTTTAGCAATATGCATTTGTTCAATGGTCACTCGGAGAGTGAAACCTTTTTCGAAAGTAGTCATTTCGATCTAAAACATTATCGCGTCAGCAAAAATAAATGGATTCACTTAGCAGTTGCTGTGCAAATGCATAACGACTCTATGGACTTAATTGTTTACGTCGATGGCCTGGAGCATCATTTAATTACTTTACCCTTTCGCAATTTACGTTTATTCACACGAAACCATACGTTTCAAATTTTATCTTTGGGCGACGGCTGTATGAATAGAACTAACAACAACACCGCAACCTCAAGCGAATCCCATTCTACATTGGAATTGAACAATCCCATGCGCTTCAGTATATCAAGTTTAATGTTGTTTAAACGCTGCATTTCCACCAAGGAAGCCATAATAAACTTAACAGCTATGGGTCCTGACTTTACAGAGCTGACGCAATGTCATGTAGCCAACTTGAAACCGAACTATGGTTATTTAAACTTAAGTAAAATGCAAAAACCGAATTATGGCAATTTTATGGAAGCAATGAAAATTCTAAGGGAAAATCGCATTTTGCATTATACGGCACAGCAACCGGACATTATAATGGGTTACGACAGTAATATGGAACTGGATAATACAGCGTACGGTAAGTGTTTACATTCCATTTTCAGGCATTTCCATTTAAAATTAACTTGTAAATTCTTTGGCACACAGGTCGTCCTTACGGCTTATTACTGTATGGAGACATCTTACAAAATCATTTACCTTCATTACAAACAGCTGTAATTTTATGTGGAGGTTTATCTAATCTCTTGTATATGTTTGCTCGTGTATGGATTTAATCTTCAATCAAATCTTATATCTTATAATGATTTTCTCTTTTGTTATTTAGGTGGTTGAAAAAGCCTCGAATTCATCGACACAAGCAATGGCCTTAGATTTATTGCTCAATGTCGCCTTCTCTGAATCCCAACTTTACACGGAATTCCAACGCAATGACTACATCAGTCTTATTGGATATGTTATTAAAACGGAACGCTGCTCTAAAGATTGTCAGCTATTAAAGGGTATCATCAATAATGCCTGTTCTCAGCCATTAATAAGCAAAAAGGGCGATCACCTTATTATTAATGAGACAACTGCAGCGACTGTAGTATATCCACGACTTTTGGTTGCTCAGCTGCATCGCTATTCTGATTGGCATCGCTCGGGTTCAGAAAATTCAGATGTTCTCGACATGCTATTGATAGCAATATTAGCTTTGACACGTGAAAAGCATCCACAACGCGATTTTAATATCGAACAATTTCAGATCGCTGGCTTAATGAAGGAATTATTGAATCTTTGCAAGGTATACGTTATAGAGTCACCGAACCCCGTGTTTATATCGAAAAGAGCGGCCGACTCATTTGTCAGCATTGTATCAGTATTTGCCGGCTCCCCACCACCCCCCTCTTTACTCGATGAAATAATGAAGCTATTATTGTTGCTGCACAAACCGAGTGAATGTTACATAACGCACGATCGCTCCAAATTTTATTTTTTACTGACGGGGGAAGTGCCAACCAAAGAGAAATCCTCCTTAGTTCAAGCGGCACATTTCGGTAGAGTAGCGGCCCCTTTTAAACGCGGCGTAGTTAAACGATCACATCCGGGTGTAGCGAAGTTCACAGTTGATAGCACGACGACAACTCACGTTACTCATGTTTCTAATACACCACCCATGGATAAAGCACGAAAAGCTCGGCTAGAGCGCTTGCGTAAATTACATAAAAGCAACTCTACTTATAAGAAAGCTTTGCATGATTTCGAAGAAAATTTGGAGAATGTGGCTGACTGTTCAAAACTCAATAAAAATGCTTTACAATTACTCAGTCCCGAAGAGGTGGCGAAATGGCGGGAGAAATTTAAACGTTGTACAAGTATGACTCTGATCGCAAGTCCTATGAAGGAAAGAGAGGGAAGAGGATCTAAAACTTTTCGCATGTCCTCATCGTCGGCGTCATTTTTAAAGCATTCACCGCTATCGCAAAGGATACAACGCAAACGCTTACGCCTAGGTTCGGGAAGTTCTGGTCGCTCTTTAATTTCGGCGGAAAAAGGAAAGTATTTTCGAAAAAATTCTCGTAAATCAGAAAGCAGCTTATACTCATTGACCACCACCACAAACACCTCGAATTTAGATTACAGTGAGAACATAACGACAGCTTATAGCGACGGCAGTTCATGCTCCAAAACTAGTTCGCAGCCACGTCGAGTACGACTTCTAACAAAAACCGATTCCTACAATTCGACGGGTATAGCAGCATTGCAAAGTGGTCTATTGCTGTTATTAAAAGATTTTCTCTGCTTATTGCCTGATAATTCTATAGACGATGTAAGTTTGGTTTACCTAATGAAAATGGACTGAAAATTTATTTCCAGTTTCTTAAAGGTCTTGCATCATTACATCAAAGTGGAATTCTTGCTCGTTTTGGCGAATCATAACAGCACCTCCGTACGGAGTGCAATTTTAAAACTGATGGGCGCTTTAGTTCAGCGTTTACCTTCACAAGACCTGCAATTATGTTTCAAAAACTTATATTGCCATCATTTAGCTAACCAATTAACCATATATCCTATCGATATGGGCAATTTTGAAACTTGTTTAGAGTGGGTTACCGGTCAGCTTTGCAATTTACAATCGTTTTTAATCTGTGATACCCGTCTGCATATAGAGCAGCGATTCGCCTTAAATGCGTTATTAGCCATAACTTCAAAAGCTACAATGGCGATTAACAGCTCTGTTGATTTTAATGACAAGTGTTTTATAATACTGCGAAATCTTTATGCAATGGTAAGTGATGGAAAGTAAGAAAGTTGTATTCGTACATAGGAATTATTCAAAAAAGTTAAGAAAGAGGTATTTTCTTCAGAGAGAAGGCGAGAAAGGGCGTGTCAATTCATTGATTAGAACCTTACTTATTACACTAATCTTTGTTGGATAGCTCAAGTTCATAATTCAATATATTTTCTGGATCGTAAGTTGTGTGCATGGCTGTACGTCACGTCACATCACTTGTCAAACTTGATCGCTTCAACAACGGGCAAAATATGCGTTAAATTTCAATTTACTAGTTTTAGTTTTTACAATTCGAAGCCTTCCAACAATAAATGATAGATAGGAAATCGCCAGACAAACATGGCTAAGTGGACTAAATACTCAAATATATGTATAGATCTATATATATGTGTATATAATACGTATTTCTGGGTATTACAGATAAAAGTGGTCCCCATTGCTCAATTTAATTTAAAACGTTCCATATTAGAATTTGTAAAACTTTTCATCAGATTTGCTCAGTAAAGGGTGAAAATCTAGAAATTTACAAAATACCTCTCCTAATATGATAACTGGATGGATAAACAAACAAACCTACCATTTAGATTCATGATTATACTAAAAGACATTAAAAGCCTTTACTGACACAAACCCTTTCCTAATTCCTTAAGAACATTGAAGAACAAAGCAATATGGTTGAAGCTGGCCTAATACAGTGTGCTGTTAAGGCTCTCTACTATCTGTATGCTAAGAATAATTCAAATAATCAAAAGACTGAAGATTCAATAGCGAATTTATTAACAACTATTGGAGAATACTCATTGAAGTCGACGGGGCATATAAATGTAAGTAGGAATTCCTTTAATAACTCTTTAGTGTCCTTAACATAATAACGCATTTCCCGCGCAGATCTTATGGGATATTATAAATATGTTAGCTTTCTATCAAGAAAAGCAAATTCCATCCGTAATGAAAGGTTTCCGCGCAATCCAAGCCAAACTTCAACTGAATTGGATCCATATGTTCTTCGCTAAAACGAACGCGTCTTGGAATTATAAAGGTTTGTTACAGTGTGCTCGAAAAATTTCATAATTTACTTTGCTTCATTCTTTTCTCCTTTCAGTTATTCAATTAACAAATTGCTCTCTATCCATATCAGAGACGAAAACTCGTTTGGATTTACTTATAAATCGCAGCGCTCAGTTCTTCACGGTGTCGAATGAGAGGTCTTCTCCTAGTCCCCATGAAATTGAACTATTTGAATTATTAGTATCGTACAGTATTGCCACCAATCAACGTTGTAATAACTTTATCGCGTGGGGTCTGCAACCTTCACAACCAAGACATCTTCGTTGTTTCATAATCGACGCATTATGGATTTCTTGTCAAGATGATTTTTTACCGACCATAATATGTGACGGTAAAATGATCAAAGCTTTGTTATGGCTAAGCCTGCTAGAAGATTTAGAGACACCAATTGAGAATTTGGCACCATTGTGTCGGCGATTAGGCATCAATGAGAACGATTCAACATGGAATTTGGAAAACGAAATACAACGCTTGGAATTGCAAAACTGTGCGGACACAGCTAAGCAGAAAACAGCTTTGGAAAAAACTGTTTTTAAATTTGAGAACTTGGCGCAAAATTGTATAGAATCTTCAATGCTTACCACCAGAAGGGTAGCGGAACTACAAGTTAGCATGGACTTACATTCATTTTTCTTTTAAATCTAATTGAAAAGAAACGCTTTCCTTAGAATTCTGAACGTAAACTCTTGATGAATTACATGAAAGATTATGATGACACTCATACGTATACTAAATGGTTAGACATAGTGCGCAGAATGACACACGAGGGAGCACCATGGTATAATTCCTACAGTGCGGAGAAGTGAGTTGCCCTTTAAGTTAAATTCTCCGATTATGGCAGCGAGCTTTAAAAAAAGACGAATAAAAGTACAGAACCTCCTTCGAATTCTTAATAATATTCTTGGTTATTTTCAGCTCTTGGGAATTGGATGACACTGAAGGTCCATCCCGCGTTCACACCCGTTTACGGCGCTGTCACTTAGATTTAGATAAACGCTTTTTTATGAGTAGTTATCATGAGCCGAACACTACGGACAGTTCAACGACACCTGCCCACTACACCCGCCCTTTGGATTATCTCATAGCCAGTTATGATCAACAATTAAACATATCATTAAATTCTCAAATCCTATACAATTTTCCCGCCAAATATTTACCGGTCGATGGTGAAATTGATGGGGAGATTATCGTAACCGATCATAAGTTATACTTTTTGGCTACATATCGTTGTAAATATTTTTATGTAAACTGTGATATAGCCAATATAACGGAAATTTGGTTGAAACGCCATCAACATCAGGAAAAGGCATTTGAAATTTTCCTAGACACCAATCAATCTCTATTTTTCTCATTGCAAAATAGTGAAGATTGGAAAATAATGCGTGATGTTTTCTGTGATAAAATTGTTGTTCCGCCCGATCCAAGTAAACTATTGCTTATAACTCAGCAGTGGCGTGAAGGCCTCTTGACCAATTGGGAATATTTGATGTCTCTTAATCAAATCTCCGGACGTACTTACAATGATCTCATGCAATATCCGATATTTCCTTGGATACTCTCCAATTACACCGGTGATGTTTTAAATTTAAATGATGCCACGAATTTTCGTAAACTACCGAAACCGATCGCTGTGCAAAATGAGGAAAATGAACAACATTACATCAACAATTATACGGTAATCTATACTAAAAATAATTATCCTTTTTATTTCTTACCCCTTAACATTATCTGCTTACAGTATATTAAAAACACCATGACCAATATGGGTTCGATCATATTAAAGCCTTACCATTACAGTTCACATTACTCGAATTCTGGAACCGTTTTACATTTTCTGGTACGTGTTCCACCGTTTACTAGTTACTTTCTACGCTATCAAGGTAGGTAATAGCGTTGCGTATTTCTACCAAAATTTTTAATAAATGCCTGTATATAGACAACAATTTCGATATACCTGATCGTACGTTTCATGCTTTGAGTACCACGTGGTCTTTGGCTAGCCGGGATAGCCCTACCGATGTTAAGGAATTAATACCCGAGTTCTTTTGTTTACCGGAAATGTTTGAAAATTTTGAACGCTTCGATTTCGGTTGCCGTCAAAATGGTGAACGCGTTGAGAACGTCTCCCTACCACCTTGGAGCTTGAAAGACTCTCGTTTGTTTGTTTTGATCCATCGCCAAGCCTTAGAGTCGGAGTTGGTGCGCAACAATTTACATCATTGGATCGATTTGATTTTCGGTTATAAACAGACTGGAGAAGCTGCTATTGAAGCCATTAATGTTTTTCATCCGGCTGTAAGTTAAGTTGATTCACAAAGAATAAATATTTTAAGGAATCACGCTTAAACACTCTCTAGTATACTAGTAATGAACACAGTACACTTCGAATCTATGATGTAACTAAGATTATGAATGAACAGAGTACACTTCGAATCTATAATGTAACTAAGATTAATATTTAGAATTTGCCTTCATGCAGAAAATTTCATAAAAAGAAAAAACTGGAACTTTTTCAAGAACACAAAGCTACTTAACAAGTCCCTGTTTATTGCTTTATATGCAAACAAAAATGAGATCAAGACTTCCGCTTTCTCGTCTCCTTTTTATTTAAGTGGAGCGCAAATATAACATACAGGCTTAAATTGGAAAAGCCGCGTGCTTAAAAATGAGGTGAAATAAAGGAAAGTGAAAGTCCTTTCCAGCATCCCTAAGTTCTTTTATTTTTTAGTTTTATCTCTAAAAATAAAAGAATAAATTGCAAGTGCCTTCGGGAATCGCATCGTAAGAGGCGAAGAGTCACATTTATCGTCTTCTAACCAACGACTAACGACTATATTTAAAAAAAAAATTTTAAACAAACGAACAATGTTTATACCCACCACTGAAGGATGCATGTATATTCATTTTGTTTTTTTTTTCATAACGTATATAGCACCCAAAATTAAGCTTCAGAGTATATAATTTCTTGATCAACGTGAAATTCTGAATTGATTATTCCATGTCTGTCCGTCTGTATGATGTTTGTTGTTGGCATTCTGCTGGTCGCAATAATGAAGATATCGACTTCAAATTTGGTAGAGACAAGTGGAAGTCTTTACACGTGAGTTGTTGTTGAGAATGGGCCAAATTGGTCAGACCGTAGGCTCGCACTTTAGCATAAACTGAACGTAACTCCGCTTTTCTTAACAAAATTTGTAGGTTTTGTCTCGTCACTTAGAATTTATAGAAGTTGGAAGGCTTAAATTTTTCACATTTACTTTACGAAACACTTTACTCTTTTAAACTACTTTGTACATTCCTCAAACAAAGATATATTATCTGCTTTATTTCTAAAATGAATATGATGGACATCACGACCTGGTGGACATATTTTTTCTGAAAAATGCCGTCCATGTGGGTATCATATGAAAGGAGTTAGAGAGTAGAATGCGAAAAGCTAAGTGTGGTAAATTAATTAAATTAATTATGGTGGACGTCATAATCGTGGTCGATTAATTTTCTTAGCAATACCTTTTGGTGAAGTACAATGTGAAACAGCGATGTTTTATCCCGTTCACAATAAGCAAAAACAAGGAGCGCTGAAGATTTTAACGATGGCGGGCACACGAAATTCGGCTCCAGCCGAGTATAACTTTCTTATTTGTTTTTGTTTTTTATGCTTTTCGTGAAAAAATTATGAAATTTCTGCTAAAACAGATACTTTGTAACTATTCTCATTGCAGACATATGCTGTTTTCTTGGAATCCGAGATAAACGATCCCATTGAACGTGAAGCCGTAGAAACTATGGTGAAGACCTATGGCCAAATGCCGCGACAACTATTTAAATCATCTCATCCGCCTTCGAAATCGTTAAACTATCAGCTTACCGTTGATAAGCCGATACTATCAAGTGTCCGCGGCTTGCGTTGGGGAGTTTATGTGGGCTCACCTCAACTCCCGAAACCATTTCTTGGCAATATACATAAACTACCAGGCGCCGAGTACTTGTTATCATTTAATAACACTAACGTAGTATATGGCTTACCTTCGCGTTCTTGTGTTATGCAAGGTGCCGAAAGTGACACCTTCAATGTGATCTCTTGGGGTTATGATGATCGCATTGTTCGCATACAACCTTTGAATAAAATTTTTTCCAAACCTAAAAATCTCTTATATAATAGTGCTTTTGATGATATTACGGCTTGCGGTTGTGATTGTAATTCGAATCAATTGTGGTTTGGCCATAAATCAGGACGTTTGAGTATTTACAAGTGCACCAGCGTTGAAGCCAATGCGAAATTGGGTAAAAGTCGTCAAAGTTATGTTCGTGGTCTGAGACTATCGTATAATTCAGCGTTTCGTAAAATAACGAGCAAATCCAACGAAATAGACGGAAGCGAAATAAATAGCGCCAATATGATGATATCAGCGGCGACAATGTCACCTCATGATTCGCCTTTGCAAAAAGATGGGGCTGACTTGCAATGGTCTGGCCCAACAGTATTAGTGCGGCACACTGACGAGATCACTTGCATAGCACTTTCGGTAGAGTTTAAAATCGTAGTAACAGCCGGGAAGGATGGTATAGCAGTAATCTGGGATTTAAATAAGTGAGTATTAGGAAAGTAATTAAAATGAAGCTTTTATCTAACTTTCCCTTAATGTTTAGTTTGAGTTATGTACGAACTATAGAACGTCCTGCGGAAATTCATCACTCTCCCATAACACTGTTGTGCACAAGTCCTACCTTGGGTGATATAGTTACCGTTCATACCTTGATGTCATTAAACTCTCCTCCAACTCCAAAAAGCGCAACAATAGACAATTGTCAGGAACGCGTTAATTCGCCTTCATTAGCTGACGAATGTTTTGAAGTGACCGAAGAGAATCTTGATGATTTCGTTAATGTGTCAGTCAATCCGAATGGTAAATCAATTTTGCGTTTACACTCAGCCAATGCACGATACGTGCAGCATATTGTGCATGAGGATCTAATATTGGCCGCGTGTTATTCATACATCAAAGAAGGCGTTGGCGTGAACGTCATTGCCACTGCCGTCGAAGGCGGCATTGTACGCTTATGGTCTAGTTGGAATTTGAATTTTATTACCGAAATTCTAACAGGCATGGCGAATATAAGTAGGTAAGTCAATAAGAATGAGAGTGAGTGTCCAAGGCTAAAAAATCGAAAATCAATATTGATGGAAGAAGTAGCATTTTGGTTTTCTTAATGAATAATATTTACACTGCAAATAGCTAGGAATTAACAAAAAATTTAGGGATATCAGGGATAAAAGTAAAAGACTCTGAATAATCAATGTCAAAAGACTTAAACCGTCTTAAATGTAGTCTCCGACTTACTTTCAAATATAACGACCTGCGACACAGATATACTAATGTGGCCGTCCATTCCATACATGAAAACCTGAAATGCCCATTAAAACGGTTAAAAAGTACGTATAAAGCTCTTGGCCGTAAATGTTATTCTCAGTGGAAAAAAAAAAAAAAAAATTTCAAAAAATATTTTTAAAATTTTACACAAAATAATTATCGGATTTATATGAAAAGAGTTCACACAAATATAGCCCATTCGTGGCATAGTAAACCACTTGAAGAAAGGAAAGTGAGTTCAATCAAGCTGATCCGATAATGTTTTAAGAAATTGAAGCATAAATGAGCATCCACTTTCATGGCGACCGCGAGATCATCGAGTGACTTAGTGGCACAGAAATCATTAATTAACATATATCATCTAATCATTTTCCTTTTACGGAACGAAAGATCTGGAGTAAGCTTTTGCGCGTATTCAAAATATTAATATTTTCTTTATTTAAGTAATTATTTATTTTACGCATATTTTTTTAAAACCTGCCAATATTTTTAATAAAAGACAAACAACAAAATTTTATTCGACTGCGACCGAATATTTTATATCCACCAACTTTGTCTTAGAAAACGGAAAGAAAAACCAAATTTCGGCGCACTTTAGTACTAGATGGATTCGACTGTTTGTTTTCATTTTCAAAAGGTACTATTGAATCGCCCATAGAATAACGTGCATAATCATATAGAATCTTATGGTTGTATCTGCCCTAGTTTATGAGTAGAAAAAATTAAGAAAGCAGATGTGTTACACGTTAGGAGTATCCATCCCATGACCGTTAAGTCCTATTTATAATTCCAAACTGCTGGCTGCAACAACTTCCAATGTGTTTGCCAAATTAAAGATGATATACACATACGGACGGACGGACAGGCATGTCTAAATGAATGCAGAATGTCTGATTACAAATGTATATATTTATATTTAATGGAATCTATGAGGCCCGCTCTTGGGCCTTGAACACATTTTGGTATAACGAATATATTCCCATTCCTCGGTGATGGATATAGGAAAGAGCGAAACAGGAAATTTGGGAGAAAGGCTTCGCTAGTTGGCTAACAAACATACACTGTATACAGGGTACACGTTACGATATCTGAGCTATGAATTGTCGCTATGTGATAACCGAACGAATATTCGCCTTATCTTGCAATCAAAATTTAAATAAGTTAACATTCATAACCAAACTTAAAGTATTAAAAAACAACTTTCAAGCTCACGTAGGAAAAACGAAAAATAATTGATTTTTAAATGACTCTAATAAGAAAAAAATGCAGACCAATTTGTTATTTGTGACCATATCTGTATGCTAAAAATATTTAACGAGTCCAATAGGTGCTGCTGGTGTCCACACCGAATACTAAGTTTAAATGTATTTCTGAGCAGTTCTTTTTTACGCGTTGCTCTGCGTCTTTTCTTTCCAGCATCATCTATTCAACACATCAACATTTGGTGGTGTTAACAAAAGAATCCCATATACAAGTTTGGGAAACGGATGGGTTATGTGGGAATTCACCCAAATTTCCGCAAATTGCTTACAAATAAAAATGTTCATATGCAACCTCATCAACTATTCATTCACGCCCACAATAAATCCAGGAATTAATTATAAAACTTTCAGCTATTTGTACGTTTAAAAAAATTGAATATTTTTTGATAATTATTTTATTATTTTGTGTTATGAAAATTGAATGGAGAAGAACAAAACACGTTCAAAAATATGTATAAAAAAGAAAATATTAAGCAATAAAAATCATTTATTTATAACTTATATATAAAAAAAATCGTATTTAAAACTTTATAAAATCATTACAGCTGATGAATTAAAAAAAAAAACATTCCTTATCAAACTTAAACTTAAGGGCACTTTAAATACAAAACTTTAATTATTGTTATACTAAATATAACAATACTTCCCTTTCCCATTATGCTTTCCATGGCGGCTTGTTGTGACAATGGCGTTTAGCATTCTTCTCCATTTTCTCTTTAGCTTGTTTGGCTTTCGTTGTTAAAGCCAGAATTTCGTCCAGCTTGTCAAAATCACTGGGTGATTTGCTAAGAAGCTGGAATAAAAAAAAATCATTTAAATCGTTATTGCAAAAAAAAAAGAAATTATATTTTAAAATATCAACCAATTCAATATAAGCTTGCAGTCTGTCCATGGGTGATAATGTGGGCGCTTTGTTATTTTGCACATTTAAATTATTCTCTTTTCTACTTGATTTCGGTGTACATTCATTGTAAGCATGATTCACTGGCCTATTTGTATCATTGCTCTCTGGAGAATCCGTATCCGATTCAGACATTTTCGATTGAGTTGGCGAAGTTAATATTTCCAAAGCCTTTTGCCACTGCGTTTCCATAACGTTGTGCAGCTTCTCGGCAATGTCAGCTCTTTTCGACTTATACAAATTCAATTTCATTTCCAGTTCATCGATTTTTTTTGAAGCATTAGCCAACTGAATACGATACAATTCAACTTCTTCATGATGTTTTTCTTGCAATAAATTTAATTCCTGTTCATTTTTCTCATTAATTAATTCTAATTGCTTAACTGCGCGCTCGGCTATTAAACGTTCACGTTCTTTGGCCTCGGCTTTTAAACTATCTTCGGTTTTATCTAATTGCTCTTGAAACTCTCTCAATTTCTGGGTCACAACATTTTCTAATTGTTGTTGGTAATGAGACTTTAATGTTTTTTGCTGTAAATCCATTTTCCGCTTAAGAGAAGCCTTAAAGAAAGGTATAAATAATACTTATGATCAGTCAAAAATGTTTCTTTTTTTTTAATTTTTTTACTTCCGCTTCAGTTAAACGATTAACTGCATCTTGTAATGATTTTTTTTGATTTTCTAAGAGATCAGCTCGTGACCTTTGTTTCTGTTGTACATCTTGTAATACTTCCTTCTGATGCCGTAAGGTAGAGATTTCTTTTTCCAATTCATCATAACGTAGTTTAGTCTAAGAAAAGAAAAAACAATAATCGACCCACTGAATTGTCAAGAATTTGATATGAACCTACTTTTTCATACAAATGTTCAGATTTGGCATACTTATCCTTTGTTTTATGCAATTCATTAATCGCTAACTCTTCGGAACGTTGACAAGCATGGATTTTGATTTCCAGCTCCTCAATTTGCTGCTTGAACTGGACATGAGATTCATTCGTTTTTCTGCCAATTACATTATATTACACATATATATTTCAAGTAATCTTTCCTAACAACAACTTTCATACCTACAACAATTCGTCAATTCATTTTCTAGTTTTTCAGTTTTTTCTTGAAATTTTGTGGCCAAACTCACTGCTTGCGCCAGCTCTTTCTGTAAACTGTCCATTTTCTCTTCGTGCTGTTTACGCTGTAGTTCCGCAATTTGCAAATTCTGTCGCATTTGTTGAAGATCTTGCGTTAAACTGAAGAGCAAAAAATTTGATATATTTGTCAAATTCAAGAAAATCAGTGCAAGCTCACCTTTGGTTTTCCCTTTGCGCGTCGTTTAAAGCGCTATCCTTAGCTCGATCAACTTCTACAGCTACTGACAATCGTTGTTGATATTCTAGTATACTTGCCTGCAATTGTCGAACCGTCTTCTCTAAATGTTGTCGCCTTAATTGTTCTTCTTTTAGTGATTGTTGGGCGGGTATAGCTATCGCAGTGGCTTGACCATTCTTACCCCAAATTTCACTTAAACTAATTAAGTTATCGTTCATTTTGGACATTTGAGAACAATTAAAGTTCTGTACCCTTTCGTTTATTAAGGTAGAAGGGAAGGATTTTGATTGATTTAGCGAGTGGTCCGCTTGTACTGATTGCCTAAGATCGTCATTTTGAGCTTTTGGTCCATTATACGGATTCTCCACATCTGCTCTTTCACCCGAGAGGAATTTATCAATATCCATTAGAACCTCTTCCGCTGGATAACCTTTGTACACGTTCGCATTATTATTTTGACCTTTAAAGTCTTCCGCAACAGAGCTATTACATTTTGGCGTAGAATGTATAATACCTATACCAGAGTCACGATTCGCTTTGCTATGGCCGAATTGTGTAAGAACAGTACACGTTGATATACTTGATATATCCGAAGGATTTTCCAAATTACCTCCCCTTTCGTGCTCCATATTATGCAAATGCGTATTGATATTGTTAAGCTCAGCTTTCCGATTAGTCGACAAGAATTGATAAGCAGCTGTCGTTGATGATGGTGCAGGTGGTGGCATAGCCAGACTGTCGAGATCGGTATTAGCCAAATCCATGGCCTGAAAATCTCTGGATAAATTCCTACGAAATCTGCACCTAAATTGACGCTCTAAAGCGTTCAACTCCTGTAAACTGGTATATTGTTTCGCCTTAGCTTCTTGCAATTCTTGTTGTGCTATTCTCTCTTCAGCAGTAGTTAAATAATAATTAGGTGGTATTAGCAATAAAATATCAGTATCATCGGAATCACTCATCCCCTTAAACACTTTACTGCATATTATTAACAGAAATGAATACTTCTTAATGATTTCATTGCATATTTTGCGCGAATATTTTTAATATTTATATGTTAATATTTGAAATCCCCAACAAAGCTGCACAGCAATATTCACGTTAGACAGGGCTGCCTGCGTTTAATAATATGCTGCAAAGTGACGTGTTGGGCCGGTAAATAAAAATAAGCAAGAAATATTACTTGTCGGGCTAACTACATCCTATCGGAGCATGCATTTCCCATGCATATAGGTGAAATTATTTATCACATGTAGATTCGTAAATTTAACCAAATTCTCAACGAATTATTTAGATTTTTCATGTAATATTTTTTGTTCATTTAGTTTTTTGAATGTAAGGGCTTTGCCATCTCTGTCTTAACAATCTACATTCAATCAGTAATTGCTTACACATTTATTGTCCGATATTACGACGGAAGAAAATAATAAAAAAAAAGAAAGACTTTTTATGACTTATGAGCCCTCAGCTCAGTTGAACTGACCGGAAGTTCGCCGCAAGGCCGGTCCCTGAGCTCCATCGTTTTGAACAGTTTGTTTACATCGCATTCAGGATTGCAAAACAGACTCATTTGAATATGCCGACGATTTTTTGTTAATCTCAGCAGGAAAATCTTTCGACGAAACAGTTAATACCTTGGGTGCTAAAGCTAACCTCTTTTATGAAGCTTGCCCTGATCTGAACATCTAAGAAGATTATCCCTTATTCCCTCAACGGGATATTAATGAACCAAAACTCGCTTAAACTACTCGACAGGGTTATTAATGCAAATCTAACCTCTCAAGGACGTTACCTGAAAACTTTCAAGGATTGCCTTATCTTTGCAATTTCTGTTATTGATCGTTTCGTTGGTGATGGATTGTACAGGTTCTCGGTAGTCAAGCACTTGCGGCAACTGCTAGGTAAATTCAAAGTTTTTAAATAGCTTCCGCCTACTTTTATCTAACTTCTCCCTATCAGAGAGGCGGTTCTTTGCCCACGTCAGACGTCATTAAAAAGTCCGTAGTCGAACCGGCATGGGCATCAAACAAGAGTAAAGATCAATACAAAATTTATGTCTTTGATCCTCCGATTGATCAATGTCACCTAATCTAGATATTGGATCACTACGCTTTTTATTTAAATGAAAAGGATGAAACGCATACACGGAAAGCTCGAGTTGACGGCATAACCCTAACTGTGAAATACTCTCTCGAAGATGCTCTTCATCTAATTTTTAAGGTTCATCCCCCCATGACTCTTGACGATTGCCATCTCCACTATGTCTACTTAAAACAGATCCAAGCTGTACTATATAATACATATAAGGAGTGTGACACGGCAGAGTCGCTTGCATATTCCATTTTTGAATGCAGAAAATCTGATATCATTAGATATTTTTTCAATATACTCAGTATACGTATATTACGAGCTTTACGAAATCTTTGACGTTGGCAACATCGCTCATCTTAAGCAGCTGACTTCTTCTGTCAAAACTTTTAAATTTTCATTGTAATTCAACATTGGCTTGTATGAAATATTTGATTGTTTTCTAACTTTTGTTGTATCAATTTTCTGGAAATAGCCCCGGAAAGGACAGCACATTGTTGGCTACCATTACATTTTTGCCTCTTAGTAAGTCAGTTCTTCCATATATCATCATTGCCATCATTTATAAAGCGCAAAGGATCAAGAAATAAAAACAACTAGATATATTGGTCTTATCGTCAACAGGCCTAATCCATTAATGCAAATTAAGTCAAAAAAGAATAATCCCTGAATTTCGCAATTGTTTTTTCGCCACGTTCTGTTAATAGTTCAATAAAATGACTGAAATATATTTCAGCAAGTTATTAAAAAATAATACAACAAGTGTGGATACGAAGAACTTTATTTATATCAAAAGCAAATGGGATTACCAGCAAGCAGAAATTTCACTCCAAGACTCTGAAACAGGTAAATGTTATCGCGGCCTCGTAAGCAAAGAAACGCTAAATGAAACTGCAAATGATTTAGAATTACCGATTCAAGTTTATGAAGCAGAATGCCGACGACTTTTAACTGCCCAAATGCCTATAGCTGGCTATTCATACGAACTCGATGACGAGAATAAACAATTAAAAGTCAAAAAGGACCCTTTAAGCTACTTATATCTGGACATTGCTTTAAAAGAAATTAAAAATCATTATGAAATTTTTGATGACGTTATTGAGTTAATACAACAACAACAAAATTATACGACAGAACGAGCCGACAAAACGAAGGACAATGATACATTAAAGGTAGAGATGCAAGATGATTTTCGGAGATTAATAGACGAAAAAAATCGCTTGGAAAAAAGTTTATTAAAAAAAGCTGCTTTGCTGTTAAATAGTAAAAAGCAAAAAATTACTGAATTGGAACAACGTTTAAAGCAGTACGAAAAACAAGCCGAAGAAACGATCGCAGATATAACGCACATAGAAGAAAGTGAAGAGGATGTACCTGGAACAAGTAATAACGTACAGACAACGAAACGTCAAGCGCGAATTATTGAAAGTGACGCGAGCAGTGAGGAAGAAGGAAATGAAAATGTACGCAAGAATAATAGCAGTGATGATGACGCTTTTATGGCCGACACAGAACCCATCATATTTCCAGTATGATTCAAATTGTTTGCTAAAGTTAGTCGAAAACAAGTAAAAAAAATCTTTGAATTCAACGGAAGTAGTTTCGCATAATTTACGCTAATTATATATGTGCGTGTGTCTACATAAGTCACCAAATAAAAATATGATTTGGGGTTTAGACATTAAAACAACAAGAAAGGTAGTACGTCTGACGTGCACTGTATGTAAAATCCGTATCCACTTTATTCGAAAGTTAGCTCAAAGACTTGTTCGAATTTATTCACACTGCGGCTCAATTGGCATAATAATGAATCTTCTTTTATAACATTCATTCATTCATTTTATTACAAAACCATAAAGGCACTTTTATTAGCGTTTATAACCTCAGAGGGATGTTGGTCGTTGAACTGTACAGACCGTAGCATCTTTTAATGTCGTTTCTAAATTAGCTTTTTATACGCTACCCCCCGTACATATATGGGATATATTAAGTTTTTTCGGATACATACAACAACCAGACGGGCTTGGGATAGCCCTCCTGCTATTATGCCGATCGATTCAGATTTATTTTTAGAACCGATCTAAGTTTGTCTGTTGACACGGCTGGTGACTGTCAACCTTTCAATATTTTATGATGAAAATCAATCATAGTAGTAACAACGTAGCGCAAAGAGCTGTAGGAAATTTGGATGGCATAGATATATTTTATAGACCTCACCATATATAGGATATCTCATGGACACGCCCTTCTATGGCAGCAAACTCTAATTTATGGTTTTTTATGACGGAATAAACTGAGAATTAATAAAACATTTTACGAGTAAACTAAGATTTCTAAATTTTCACCTTGTTAGCTGATATCAAGAGCATGCCCCAATACGAGAGCTTTCGTGAAATGTGCCGTTACATTAAAATAATGTACACTTTGTTGCTAAATTATCACAATAATGAGTAAATGAAGGCGAAGTAGACGAAATGGTGTAGAGTATCATATGGCCGACCTTGCCCGGGCTATGAAGTTCTTACTTGTTTTAGTTGAGCTGTCTGCCTGTGGTAAACACAATTGCGGTCGAGAAAATAAACACATTGCCCACCAGACCTAACAAAGCATTGGAAATTGTTTATGTGGAATGGTATTGCGAATTGAGACAAACCAATCGAAGGACATTCCAAATCTGCAACGTGTACTGGGAAAAAATCCGTTTTTTTTGATTTGTTTTTTTTTTTTTGCTTATTACTCAACCTACAAAAGATAGAACGATAAAATTTTCCACGTATTTTTTTTGGATAATCTCGAAAGTATTTGTACAAATACGGAAAAAGGCGGCTCCGCGTACTCAGTACTATAGATTAGCGAATTTTCTTTTTCATTTCGAGTTTTTTTTTTGAAGACGGAAGGTAGCAAGTGTAAGAGGAGTCGGTCGCAGCCGAATGTAGTTCTCTTGCTTTATATCTGGAATATATAAAGAATACAATCAAGTTAAGTTTGTAACTGTTATCATTTATTTATTATATTTATAAATATGTACAAACAAAGGGAAAATTATTGAAAATTACAGAAAAGAAAAATTATAATAATAATAACAACAAAGCCATAAAAGTTCTTAAAATTAAAACATGAAAAACTTAACATTCGGTTCTAGCCAAATTATTTGATACCCATTACCAACATTATTATTATTATTATTTTGTAATCATGTACACTCTACCACCGGATAAAGTGTAGAACCATCCCAATGCTCCCAAAACTGATTTCCTTAATTCAAAAACAAAAAGCAATGTTATTGATCCTAATATTTCTGTTCTGCCTGGCAAAAGAATTCGATATTTTGAAAATTTTCAACTATAATTTTTCTTAGTTATATTCGAAATGTGGTCCTCGAGCACTTGTTTGGACAATCTTTGGAATTATATGCTAATGCTGATGAAGAATGCATATATTCTTCATTGTAGCACATATATCCCTTATTAACACAAAGCGAAAGCACATTTTTTACAATTTATTGCACTCTGCACATTATCAGGTCCGTCGCTTACTAGTGTAGTATAGTGTATAGTATAGTAATAGTGCATTCATATCAAATTCAGAGGTTCCCGAACAACATGAAGGTTTCGATGGTGATAAGAGCAGTATTTCATATATTAGGAAACAGTTCAAAACAATTGTATATATATGGGAATTTTCAAATTAATGGAAAAAGGAGTGCTGGACGAACCTCTAACTTCATGCTAAAGAAGTAAACTTTGCTCAGATAGCAATTTGTAACCTGTTTGTTGACAAGCGATGAAAACGATTTGCAAATTCCCGAAATAGGCACTAAATTAAATTAGGTAATCTAACCTAACCTAATTTATTTAGCCTAAATACGTGAAAGGACATTTCGGAGAATCAGGAAGAGATTTTTTCTTAATGGCATGGGAAAACACATGTTCATCTTTATATTTCATAAAAAAAAATCACTATTACTGACCAGCTGATACTAGGTTAACTGGCATCAATTAATCGTTGTATCATTTAGAAAACCTGTACGATGGCGTTTGGTGTCCTCAAGCTATCATAATTTTCGATTGATTATTCATATACTTTTTTACAAAATTTGACCCCTGATAGGAAGGGAGTGGAAACTTTTTAGTTGGGATGGCATCGACATATCTCTTGAACAATAAGGAAAACTGGTAGTATTTTCTTTCAAGAATATTTCTTCTTTACTTCTCAATCTGTTAAGCGGCGCCTATGCATATACGTTGGCCCCTGTAATAGAGAATTAATTGAAACATTATTACGTTGTTCTTCGTTTCAATAAATACTTTATATTAAATAATCGTAATAGCTGTTTTCCTTTCATGTTGTAAAATACATTTAAAAAGAAAGTAAGTTTCGTGCACTTAATAATCTATATATGTAATAATAATAGGATGAAGTTAAGGTTTACTCTTCTTTGGTGATGGGTATAAAGAAATGGGAAAAGTTAAATGAGAAACTAAAGAAATTGAGAAAAGAATTAATTTTTTTTTTTTTTTTTAAATAAATTTGCAGCAGTTTTTTTAAGCGTAAGTCAAAAAAGTTTTTTTTTTTGCAAAATCCAAGATTTTATTCCTTTTGTTTTTTCCAAAATATACGATAAATACCATAGCAATACTTTTTTCGATTATCATTATAATGTATGTGTTTAGCTTTATATCATTTTCATCATATATATGTTAGTAATTATGTATATGAATGTGTAAAGGGAAGTGAAGAGGTCATAGATCATATTATATATATATATTTATATAGGGAGTAATTAGTTGATGTAACATCTCTTTTGTGTTTTAATTTCAGGCACTTTGTTTTCAATCGCACTGACGTCCATTCACATATACGTATGTATGTATGTATCCAAAGTTCGAAGAATTTCTATATACCCCTGTTGCTAGTTTTTAGGACGCAAAAGTAATAGGACTTTATGTATATACATATGCATACACATATACATATACATGCATATATATATATATATATATATATATATATATCGGCGAATTACGTATGCTTATTTAACCATATGTGAATAACGATTAATTTCCCAAAATTGAGGCTAGACTTAAATTCGCAAGAGTAAGTAGAAGATGAGGTCAATGAATATTTTCCAAATAGGTTATAAAATTTAGTTCTGAATTCCGACCGATAATAACATGGATGTGTCTGGGCTTTCATGTTTGTCTAATAAAAGATTCGTTATTAGCGGTCTTTGGGAACATGATCTTACATTTTATAATGAGTTTCGTTTTCGTGGCTTATAAGATGTCAACACTTTTGAAAATAATTGCAAAATGTTTTGAAATTCAAAACACAAAAAAGTTGAACAATTTTCGACTTTTAGTGTAAATCAAATGAATAAAGCATTTATCTTGTGTGGTAGTTGTTATGAGCTGAGAATAATGTTAAATCGGCTCAAAGTAGTAAAAGATTTTCCTCAGTTTTTTTATTTTTATTTTTATCGGCGGCCTGAGCTATTGGCTGTGTAGTTGGCGGCTGTTGATGATTTTCCATAGCATTTGATGCATTTATAGTTGGAAGATTCTCAGCGGCCGCAGCTCGTTCCTCTAGGAATTTGTCGAATTCGGAACTGGTGACGGTCTCTTCCAAGCCCTCCAATTCTTTCTGCAAGATTTTAATTTTGAGAAAAAAAAAAAAAACAACAAAAAAACAAAATTAATTTTGTTGTTCAAATATATGAAATCTATTTTCAAAACTAAAGTGCATGTGAGCGCAACTTATAAAATAAAATGTGTGCCAAATAAATGGTTAGTAATTTTTTATCCACTTTTCCAAGAGGGATGAAAACTACGATGAAATGAAAAAATGAATTTAGTAAAAACAACAATAATAATAACAACAACAACAAAAAGATAGGAAATAATAAGTATTACTTACAGAGCTGCCTAACCATGCCTCCATCTCATCAATTTCGTTTTCTTTAGCAGGCTTTTTTTGCAAGTTTTTTTTTTATTTATTTTATTTGTTCATTTTTTTTTATTTAATTTTTTTGTTTTTTTATTTGTGGTTCGATTTTGTTTTGATCAAAGTAAGATAAATAAGTTTTTCAAACCCAAACAGAACAGTTTTTGTGTATAGGTGTGTGTAAGTATTAACATAAAAGAAGGAAAAGCAAATAATATTTTTGGAATTTTAAAAATCAAATAATAATTTTTAAGCAATTTATTCAATATCAAAAAAAAAAAATCAAAGTATATTTAAAAAAAAATTCAATTTCATATAACAAAAAAAAAAAAAAAGATGGGATAATAAATAGTCAATATGATCACTATTATAACAAAAAAAAAAAAAAAAAATTAAATAAAATAAAAGTAGAAATATTATTAAATTTGATTCAATTATTTATACTCACTTTACTTACCACCGGCATATCCGCGCCGGTACGTTTAAAAGGTGATCCTAAGCTGCCCGCAGCAGCATCCAGAGATGGAATGTCTTTTAATAAATCAGTTTTACTGGTAGGGAAGTATGAAAAGGAAGAAATAAATTACGTAAACTATTACAGGCGGGTCTACTCCACTTAATTATGCTTCACTAAATACACTAATATATTAAAAATTTTGCATTTTTTTTTAAGTGTCATTCCAAATATTTTACAAGTGCTTATATGTATACATTCGCGATTAACGGTTTCAATGAAATTGAAGTAGGAAATGACCATTTTAAAACCTGTTGTTCAGTGCATCTAAACTAATGGTATATCTGTCAAATTGACGTCATTTCTCTATCTCAAATTTTCTATCATTGGACGGTACACGAACCATAATTATTATTAACTAATTAGCTAATAAATTAAATAAATAATTTGCAGTAACATACGGACAATTTAGAACCTCGCGCTTATCTACAACATACATACATTTTTGCAGTCTTGGGATATATTTTATGGTACTATAGGGTCAGGTCATCAAATAAATTGTTCTTTTTGTACGCATTGCCAAACGATGCGGGTTATATTCATTTTGTAAAGACGTTTGCAGTGCGGAAGGATGCTTCAGAGCCCCACAAAGTATACACATTCTTGATCAGCATTGAAATTCTGAATCGATTTAAGCATGTCCGTCTCTCCATCTGTGTAATGTCTGTTGTATACATTCCTCTGGAATGTTGAGGGAAACATTGGAAATTCTTCCACGCAGATTGGTATTGACAATTGGGCGAATCGGTCGACAATACCATGTAAGCTGAGAACAGCATTGTTTTTCAAAAGCAATACAAAGATGGCAAGAAGGAAAGTCGAAATCATACAATTTTTGCCACAAAAATCAATTGTGATGTGGCTCTGGCGTTCTCCACGGACGGTAACTGCAATACCATTCCCATGTTCAAAAATGTCCTCACAACACACATAAAAGTAAAGTAAACTAAAAGCTCTTTGTCCTTTGACCCATATTTACAAAGTCGTTTAACCAAATGTGGGCTTCACCTTTCTCTCATAGACGAAACTTAACTGAGAGTTCATTGTTGTTCTCGTAATAAGTATTAGCAATTTCTGTACACTATACAATTATGTATGTATTACATTCCACAAATAATGGCGCGATCCAAATCTCAATCCAAACTATGTTTCATTAACATTTACTTTAGGATCGACAAAATGGATGACCCTATAAAGTCGAATTGAAATAGAAACTACTTTCGATTACTTTTCGATTGTGTAGCGAACTTATTGGACAAGAGCATAGATCGTCCGACCTTGGTATGCATCTGGTACTGAAAATGCATATTTTTTTTTTTTGGTTTCACTTTTCACATATATGAAGAGTATGAATAGTTTATTCATGGATGGGAACAGAAGTTTTGTTACGATTATAAAAATGTACATAAAAACATTTCTGAATAATAATAAAAAATAATACTGATGAAGGAATCATCGCGTTTTGAGAGGTTTTTTTTTGTGTGTGTGATAAAATAACATGTATCCTACACCACTTGTGTACAGGGTATATTAAGTTTGTGTGGACATACCTAACACCCAGAAAGGCTTAAAAAAGACCCCTTTTTTATTATATCGATCGATTCAGAAAATGATTCTGCTTGTCTGTGCGCCATGTCTATCTGTCCACGTCTATTTTTGTTTAACCTGCAGGTCGCAATTTTTGAGATATTTGGTACACTGGTTCGGACCGGTCAAACTTTTTCGATCATTCCCTTTATTTTTTAGATCTTAAGATACATAAGGCTTTTTATAAAGAAAAAGTCTAATTTCCAATTTTTTATGACGGAAACTAAAAAGTAATAAAATTGTCAGGAAGTAAGTTAAGTTTGCTAAATTTCGATATATGTGGTTTGGATATATATGATATTTGAGGTATCCTTAAATATGAGGGCGTTTATGAAAAGTATGCCTTAGCATGAAAATAATGTGTCGTGTTTGGTTTATATCGTCGTTATATCCTTACTTGTTTCTGTTTACTCTTTTTACATCCGCCACTTAAAGACGATGGAACACTCAAAGCAGGCTTCAGATACGCAATATTTTATATATATTATTCATTACCATCAAATTCTTTATCGACTTAAGCATGTCCGTCCGTCTGCTTTTCTGTATAATGTCTATGGTAAATATCGTTCCGCCCGCAAGAAATGAAGTTATCGACTTTAAATTTGGCAATAACATTGAAAGTTCTTGCACGCAAATTGATGATTGAAATTGGAATCGAAATTAGGCAAAATTATAAATAAATAATATAGGCACAATTTAAACTAAGAACATCTGCTTTGAGTATGCATCTATTTTTTCTGTTTTCGTAAAAAAAAGAAAAATTGTGGATAAAAACAATTCGGTCATAGCCGAATATTTTTTTTTTTGAAACTTAAATTAAGGAACACTTACTTGCCACCGTTAGTACGAGATTGGGCCAACATATCAAACTCATCCGTTTCTCTATTTGTAGGTTTAGCACTCGCATTGATACCTAAACCGTAGAAATGAGAAATGATTCAAAAAATACGTGTTTTTAGAGGACGTTGCTTTAAATTATTTAATATTCACCCAGTTTGCTGAAATTATTAAGCATATCTTCGGTATTGCTGTCGGGAAAATCTAAAAGTCGTGGAGGTTCTGTAGAACCGGTGGCGGCGGCGTTAGTATCTAAGGCTGCAGCAACACTTGGTACGCCCATGGCTGCTCCCAACACAGCCGATGGAGAAGTGACGTTCGTATTACTAGCTCGATTCTTCTCATAACGTTGATGACGTAAAAATAAATTATTAAGTTCATCATTAATACGTAGTAGTTCAGCGGTCAGTTCATCATCGGTAATACGGCCAATTAAATCGACGATGCGGGCTTGCATTTCTCTGAGCAAAAAAAAAAAAAATAATAAATAAATAAATGAAACGATTATTTGAAACGGAACTACTTTTAGAATTAGTAAAATTGTTTTTCTTTTTTTAAATTACTTGCAAGTGGCGACTAAATCGGTTAATAGTTGATAATCTTCAGATGATTCCTGGCCGGGTTTCAGCTCAGTTAACATTTCACCCAAAATTGACATGTTAACTGTAACAACAATATCCAATTCTGCCTGCAGCTTGGCCAATTGTTCAGCTGTTAATTGGCTGGGATGCGAGGGCTTTAATTATAATTAAAAATTAAAATAACATATTTTGTAGAAGATTTAAGGAGGATCGAATCAATTACCGTTGCACCGGTTGTCACTCCTGAAGTGAGTACCATTCCATGTTGTGGTGAAACAGCTGGCTGATTTGAGGCCGGATTGGCGGCGGGAGGCTCGGGTACACTCTAAAGCGATAAAGACGTCAAAACAAGAAATTATTATTAGTTCTTTTTTTATGAAACCCACCCTTTGTGGTGTATAAATAGGGGCCATATTCTCCATATCAGTTTGCGGAAATTCGATGCCTTTATTTTTTAATTCGTTGTACATTTGTGTAACACCGATTAAATCAGGCTGATTTTTAAATGCATCCGACCAAATTTGTATCAAACTGAGCACTTTCTCTTGCACTATAACCGGCGGATCATTTTTCGGTCCAATTAACTTTATCAACTCCTGTATGAAATCCTTGTGCGCCACTAACACGTGAAAGGCTTTACCACAATTCTTTACGCATGTCTCCAGAACAGTCAACGTATACATTATTACTTGATTATTTTTACCAGCGTTTTGCTGCAAACGCTTGCGTATCGCCTTCATCGCATCTCGAGCTGTATCCGATGATTCATTAATCATATCGCATATTTCCATATTAAGAGCCCAATTTTCAGAAGTTAAAGAAGCATCCGTGGCTTGCTCTGAAACATTTTAGATAACCAACATTACATTATAAACATACACATCTAAACATGTCGTGCTATATTTAACTAAAACAGTAACTCATAAGACAGCATTAGTCATCTGAAAATTCAATGCACACAATCATGTAACGTGTACTGATGGTTATATAAAGCGTGTTTATTAAACAAACGAAAAAGTAGACTTGTTGCGCTTGGCTTATCGTTGATATGGATTTATTAGTTTCCACTACGAATATAAAGTTCATTAACTTTGTCCGATTGTTCATAACATATTCAAGCAAAATGAACTTATGCCGCATTATTTGGTCTGAACAACACTTTCCAAATCGCTTCACTCATCATGCACCATTTTTCGCTTCACACTTTACTTTCAACTCTTCTTGCCTAATTCAAATTGAGACTAAACTTTTGAGGTAAGCTGATAAAATTAGTCCTTTACTCGCCTTGTCGGATTAAAATAACTTTTCTTTTCATTTTTTAAGGCGTACTGTCTATTCCACTCCACTGCCCGGACTAGTCATCGGTTACTTCATGTCGTTATAACACTGCCGTATATATATACTATACATACTACATAATGGATATATGGAGTTTATAATAAGTACACTCACATGACATGTTGCCCTTACAGTGCTATCCTATATTATTAATAAAATATATAGCAGTATGTGGAACACAATAAGTTCACTTACGTGACGTGTTACTCTTACTATGTTATTTTCGAATTGCCGTGAAATATATCTTTCTGTTGGACACAAAAAAGCAAGACAGGCGAACGGACACACGGATAGACACGTCTAGAACGATTCAGAAAATAGTTCTGAATCGGTCGGTATAATAATAACAAGTGTCTTTCTCAAGTCTTTCTGGATGTTGCATGCATCCGCACTAAGTTAATATATCCTTGCACCACAAGTAGTGTAGGGTATTAAAAACAAAACAAACATTTGCCGGATTATTAGAATTTAGGTTTGGTTTTCTCTTTTTGGCACGAATAAAGAATGAAAAGTTAAGCTAAGTTAACGAACCTGCTCGAAGAGAGCGGGCAATATGCTATTCAATGCGAATTTTTAACAGTAACATATAATGTAGAAATCAATTCAATGCTCAGGTTAATAATTATGATGACAGTGAATTAACGTAAATGCATTACGCGCGTTGTACAATAAAATCATTGGACATACAAGAGTTTGCTTTGAATGAGTGAACAAGCCGGACATGCCTTGGATGTGCAGCGACTAACATCGGTTACCTTAATTTCCTAACGTGCTTGACGATGCTGCCTACGTCGCAGCGTAAGACATCGCTGAAGCGCTACAAAAATAGAGCAAACTACGCATCTGCAATGCCTTTGGTAATTTTAAAGTTTTTGTTAAATTTTAGGTCCCACCTTTCGACTTGCCGACCAAGTTGACGGTTACCAGTTAATAAATGCTACTACCGCCTTCAGATTCGACTTAGAAAAGTTTAGAAAGAATTTCACCCATAAAAAGAGACTATGTCAACCTCACATCGAATTCCTTAATAACTATTTTCTAAAACGACAAGACATAGCGAAGAATCATTCGATTTGATCGATTTTCAAAAGGTAGCGTAGCTGATTTTATACATTACTGAAAAATAGTATGGGCCTTCCTTACGCCACCGTATATATATTAGCTGCCACGTGCGAAAACGCCATACTTGCTTTGAGCTTTGAATAAGTGAAGCTATATGCCAAAAATATTAGTGAAACGCTATAAGCTGTACAGTTCGTAGTAAATTGAAATAAATGTTCCACTGAATCATGAGAAGTCATAAGAAGTGGACATGCTACGCCAAAGTGTAAAACACCATAGCGAATGTCCTACTTTTGGGAGTTTATTGAGTTATCAACCTAAACTAACTAAACTAAATCGCTTTTAAGACGCTCTAACAACGATAATAAACGGTAAAATGGAAAGACTGCAGGCGAGGTCCTCGATCGATTTAACTGATTCTTGTTTTCAACATGAGCGCTTCATAAAATAATCTAAACAGTTGTATAAGAAGTGATTGAAAAATTACTCCAAACGAAACCATTTTCAACAGCGTTTGCCCTTGGAGCACAATTGATCAGCGTACCAAATTGCATCAAAAAGAAAGCATCTCAGAGAAATTACGGGCTGTAAGTTGGACCCATGGAAACAAGACAGATAGACGGGCATTGTTAAGTGATTTTGAGTCGATCGATATAATAACAGGCCGATATATCTCAACACCTTCTCAATTTTGCGTACATTTGCACAAACTTAATATATCCTTGTATCACAAATTGTGTTGGGTAAAAACGTTGAAGCAATAAGCAAAACTTCAAGGTTATGATTGAGGGGATAGGCAAATATGGTCAAATTTTTGATAATTAAAAGTCGACAAATGAACCGATTCCACATAGTCTTCCATTTTATCTAAGTTGTCAGAAATGGGAACGGGCAAGCGCGCAGACGGATAACTCCTGATACCTTTATTCAATATGATCAAAAATGGAAGGACGATATGAGATTTTGATTTCAATGCGTAACTTTATGCGTTATAAATCTTGGGGAAATGCAATCTATACTCTGCAGTGGACATAAAATATTTCAAAACTCGAGGATGTTATTGCAGTGCAGTTATAGCGAAATGAAAATTCAGTTTAGATTAAGTTTGTTTTAATCGCTTGCTTTTGTCGTGATTTCATTTTGAATTTGTTTACCGATCCGTACAAAACCACATGCGGTAACTCGTATCGGTATCTTTTTATTATTATTATTATTGTTTACTTGGGCAACTGTTTATTTTGTTCCTGTAAAAGCATTATTAAAATACATTTGTATTGCTTCTTTGTTATTCACATAAAATTGTGTGGTCATTACACTCAATAAAATTTGCCTCTATCTAGATGTGTATGGACCGCATCGAATTGACACCGATAAAGAATGTTGTAAATGCAGGCGAGAGTGTGGGCGAGTTTCTTATTAAAAACAATTTTCCCTAATTATAGAAAATATACAAACGAAGGCTTAATTTCGCAATTATCGCGTCATCCATGTGATAAGACTCTGATAATAAGCGCATACTGAGATAAGTAAAAATATTTTACTCGCCTTGTGGTGAATTTTTGATTTCAAAGGGGTTTTTTTGTCTTCATTCTTAAATTGAATTGTCATCAGATGACTTTAACAAAATGTGTAGCTACACTTATATCTGCTAAAGCTTATGTCTTCGCCGTTTTCTTAAAGCATGGTTTCAGGCAGATCCATATTTATTCTTTTCCTTCCAATTAATCGATACGATAATGTTCATCTTAGTTGGTTAAGGGCAGATCGAGATTGTTTCCATGCTTAGTCACTGGATTATATAGAATGTATGTACAAGGTTTTCTATTATAATGTTTACTTTCTAGTTTCTATAAACAAAGTGACAAGCTCATGATGCCCTTCTTGTTCAAGTCTAAGATTATAATTCAATTTGAGAAACGTTTTCTCACTTCTATAAAAATATATGAATAAATTATAAGTTTGTGTTCAACCAAATAATAATAATTTATTCATTTTGCAAAATCAACATGCGCGCTCGCTCCAAATTATTTCAAAATAATGAAAGAATACATATGGTAAGTTTCGTACTTGTCCGTCCAACCTATAGTTGTGCTTGTCGTTTAATAAATTTTCTTTTATTCACATATATAAATGGGTCAGGTGAAAAAAGTTGGAATATTTTACATCGATTTTAGAGTGAATGCATGTACGCTTTAAAGCGTCTTTCATAATTATATCTGAATTTGATAGACGGGAAGGCAAAGTGCTGACTATGCGTTGATTAATACTACCCGAATAGCAACCTTAACAAAAATTATTCAAATGAAATGGTCTTGAAACTATTATCTGAACAGGTAAAATTTGTTTAGCAAGTAGTGTGAAGGAAAGTTGTAAACGAATACGTTTAAAGGAAAATCAACAGCGTACGAATATATATGCAAATTAGCAATAATTGCGAAAATTCAAATCGACAACGCGAGCATCCACTACGATTAAATGAAATGCGAATCAAGTTCTGCATGTTTATTTGTTGGAGAGACTTTCCTTAATGTTTCTGCACTTTAGCCATACTTCTTAACTATTATTGATTTTTCCATTCTTTCTTCTTTACGACAAGTTTTTTTTTCAATTATTGCAGGAAAATTTACCGATACGTTGTCCAACAGGAGTTGAAAATGGGTTTGTGCCCACATTAAAAAATGAAGCCATCGTTTCTGCACACCGAAGTTGTTTCTTGCTTTTTATATTTAAACACAGCACAGGATTCAAAACTTGATTATAATAATTATTGCACGCAATTTGTTATAAGTGACAAAACAACATCAACATCTACGTTTTACGTGTTAAAAATGACTTGATGAATATTGTCTTTTTTTCACAATTTTTGTATGTTTTCTTGCATATTCTTTCAATTTTTTACACTCATAGATCGTATACGATCTTGACTTTCATTGCTACACTAATAGGGTTGCCAAGTACTTGCAGTTCGCCTTTATATGCAATACCGTATTTTTGTGACATCCACGTATTTGTTTTACTCTTAGCTATGAGATTTTTGAAACACATTTACCCACGTTCAATTTAAGTCTCTTTAAGTCAACTTGTACTTTGCGGTATATGTCATTCCAACATATCGCTCAAAACTGCCTTAAAATATGTATATTTTAGATGCCGATGAAATGTTAAATTTTTTTAGGCCAATACTCTTTGGCTGTGTATCCGTTGAAGTTAAAATGGAAAGTTGAAACATGGTTCTTGGATTTGAAAATGTTTGAAATATGTAAGGGATAAAAAATTATCACTGCGATATCGTTGACATTGAATATTATATATCATTTACTTATTGTACATTAATGACATAACAACATTTTAAAACTATCGCATGTGTGCCATCACTGACAATTGTCAAAATTTATTGATCTTGTTTTTAATTGTCAGCATTTTTTTACGGGCAGTGGACTGTGGAAAATTCTCACTTAGTGCACAAAAAGGGAAATTATATTTCATATTTATTAGGCAAAAATTAGAAAATTGGTGATGGCTTGTAATGCTAACAGAGTTCCTTTTCTGCGTGTCATCGCTGTAAGTACATTTTTTCCTTTCGCAAGAATTCTTCGCAGTGTTTGTAATTGTTACGTAAGACAAACCTAACCGTTGGCCTTAATTGATGAAAAAGTTTATTTACGCGCATGAGATACTAACAATGGTTGTGTTTTCTTTTTTTTATGGTATTCTAGAGGCGTGGATTTTCGGCTGCGCCTAACCCCAGGCCTTTGGGACAACCCGCCCAAGTGCAAACCAAGGTACTCGAAAACAAAGTTGTAGTGGCTTCTGCAGAAAGTCAATTGCCCGTTTGCCGTGTATCGATTACTTTTCGGTATGCAATGATATAAATAACAAAAATACAGATAATTGCAAAAAGTCCGTAAATTATAGTGTATACAAATATGTTTTGATTTTAGTGCTGGTGCACGCTTTGAAAATTATGAGAGTTTGGGTGCATCTCATATGCTGCGGATTGCTGGCTCTTTGTCCAGCCAAAATGCTACTGCCTTTGCACTGACACGCAATTTGCAACAAAAGGGAATAAGTTTGTCGGTTACTTCGGATCGTGAGGTCGTATCCTACACGGTAGAAAGTACGCTTGATGGCGTAGAATGCGGTTTACATTATTTGCAAGAAGTCGTACAACCTGCTTTTAAGCCTTGGGAATTATCCGACGCAGTTCCCTGGATTAAGACACAAGCAGCTGCCGTACCACCACAGGTAATATTTTTTGCATATGAAATTCAAAAGCATTATCTCCATCACCAAACATATGCATAGAAAGCGTTATTTTCTTTATGTAGGTTTATGTAGGTTTAGGCAAGGGACTCATAGTCTATTCTATGCAACGGTGTGACATATATGCATCTTTATTATTCTGGAGCACTTGAGGGGATATTTCGAAGAAGAGAATTTATAGATAGGCGATCACCTAAAAGAAATATGTTGATCGAAAATGTAGTAAAAGTATATTCTAAAGTATTTAAAATTTTTTTTTTATTTTGGGAAATTGCCTTTGATAGACTTCGTCTTCGCAATAAAAACATGTAATAAGCAGCATACACATAATCAGGCGTGCAAACAAATAGATCAAATAGTTAGGTGGTGGAAACTCAATATTCATTCTAAAATTATTTTTACATATTCGCTATATATTTCTTATATGCTTTTTTTTGCTGTACAGGTGCGTGCTGTCGAGCTTGCACATAAATCTGCTTTCCGTCATGGCTTAGGCAACTCTGTCTATATACCAAAATTCCACATTGGTAGCCTGTCTAGTGAAACTTTATTACACTATGTAGCCAATAATTGTACTGCCAGTCGTTGCGCTGTGGTAGGTGTTGGTGTTGAGCATGATGCTTTAGTGGGCTTTGCGCGATCGTTACCACTGAAGAGTGGTGATGGTAAATCGGATGCTTCTACTTATCATGGCGGTGATGCCCGCAAAGACACACCAGGTAATTACACCCATGTGGCTGTTGCTGGTCCAGGTGCCGGTGTAAGCAATCAAAAGGAGGCTTTAGCCTTCTCTGTCCTTCAGTATGCTATGGGTGCTGGTACTTTCACTAAACGTGGCAACGTTAACGGAGCTATGGGCCAAGCTGTGCACGCGGCTGTGGGTGAAGGCAATTTCGCTTTTGCTGCCTTGAATGCCAGTTACCTTGATGCTGGACTCTTCGGCTTCGTGGTATCAGCCGATGCGCAGAAAGTAGGCAAAGCAATTAGTGCCGCTACTAAAGTTCTAAAGTCTGGCTCTGTTAGCGAGAACGACGTTAACCGTGGCAAAGCATTGCTAAAACGTGCTGTTTTGGAAGCCTACGGTACTGACAAGGACGTTTTGACCGAAATGGGCGTTCAGGCTTGTCTCACCAAACAAGTGCAAAGTGCCGATGCCCTTGTGTCAGCCATTGACAGCGTATCAGCACAAGATGTTCAAGCTGTAAGTCACTCGATTAAGGACAAATTATTTCTTTTAATTATAACTATAATTTTCATTTTAATTTTTAGGCTGCCAAAAAGGCCGGTTCTTCTAACTTATCTGTAGGTGCTGTAGGTAATTTGTCACACGTCCCTTATGCATCTGAATTGGTTTAAATGCAATTGTCTTGTAATGTATATTTAGTTTTTAATTGTTATGTAATCAACACGATAAATAAGAAATTCAAGTTTTCTCAAAAAAACTTTTGAAATGAAAACAGAGCGAGAAAAATTCTATAAACCATCGTAAACAATATAACAAAATTAAAAATAAAAAAATTAATTAATTTACATTTCTATCGTTTTTGACTAAAACGGAACCAAAAGTGTTAAGTAAGAACGAAAATATTTAGGACGAATTTTTGACGCACGCACCTCAAACAATTACAGTAGAAAAATATTTTGATAAATGGGCGTGTGTCGCTCGATTAATCCGAACCTATCTTTAAATGCGTTTTTTACCTCGCCTTAGGAAGTGTTTGTATACCAGTTTCTACACCCATATCTCTTAACACCTATATTTTGTAAAAAGATTTGTTGGCGGATAGAATCGACTTGTGAATAGAATCACTTAGACGCATATATGTAAGGTCTCAGCTTTCCATTTGGTGCTTTCATGTATTTTGATCACTTTTTCACTTGAAAAAGTCATTTATTGAGAAAAATGTTACCATATAAATGAATCGAATCGAACCCTTTATTTCTTACAAATTTTTCCCATTTCTCTAGCAATTTGGTGATACCAGTAGCGGCTTGGTAGCGATCCAATTATCGACCAATTTTTGCGATTCTTCAGCATTTCGAAACCCCGTGTCAGCCGAGACATGCTGCATTGATTCTAAATCGCTATGCCTGGGGAGTACGCTGGATGCAGAAGAGCTTCCCATTCGAGCTACAAGAGTGTATGCTTGGCAACTGTCGCAACGTGTGGCCGGATGGCCACTATTGCTGGTACATTGTTCAACTTGTTCAATTGACATGGGTAGAGATCTGCAGTGACAGTTCTATTCGGTTAGAGCAGCTCATCTTGCTGACGCCACAATATGTACAGCAAAACTTGATCGTTATGAACATTATGCTTCGATGTCGATGTGGATGGTTTCCTTGGACTAACCCATAACTTTTTGCGCTTAGGATTGTTGTAGTGGAACCACTCTTCATTGCCAGTCACAATACGCCACAGAAAACTCTTCTTTTTTTGTCTGGCAAGCAATGAAACCTCGATGTTGAAATGGTCCGAGATGGAATTTTTAGTCAATTTGTATCAAAGCCATTTCCCCCCATTGCATATAAATGTCTAGAGACAGTTAATTCATCAACTGCTAAGCTGTTCAAGAGTTCTTTAAGAGGCTGAGCTGAGTTTATGTCCAATAAGTCTTGTAATTCATTGCCTTCGAACTTTTTTTGCTCCTCCAGGTCGTTCTCCGTCATTGAATTGATGTCAATCCCCACAACGTTCGCGTTCTAAGTACCACGAAAGTAAAATATATGGTAAAATACTACATGATGAAAATATATGGTACCCAGGCATCCATTGGTGTAGATAAAGAACGCTTTATTGTTGCATTAATTATTAAAATATATTTAGTTTTCCGGAAACACATTACATTGGCAACAAAAGTATATACATAAAAACATCTTTGGAGATACATAAGTGGAACGATATAAGGTAGAAAAATAGCACTACTAGTGAAGTATAATATGTATGTAATCACGCCCGTATTTTCCTTCTATATTAATGCAACGATAACTATGGCAATAAATAGCGCGATGATTACCAGCCAATAACCTAAAATGAAAAAACGATATTTAATCATTGGGCTAACCATATGCATGGTATGAAAGTTTACACCAAGTTCTGTTATCTGTACGGTTAACCAAACTGATATTATGCGTTTCGTGGCCAACGCCCGTTTCAACTCGTTCCATAGTCACGGCCAAATTATCAAGAATCTCTGTGCAAATGTGTTCAAAAATAAATTGTACGATATGATCTTTTCGCGAGTTTAATGATGATAATCACCATTTTGATCTTCCACTTCTTGTCCCAACTGAGTGGCTAAAGCTCGTTGCCGTGATATTGTTTGAGAAAGTATATCGAGACCATGGTTTTGCTGTTCTAATATGGCGATCTGATGTTGTTTTAACGCTTCCACATCGCTGGTATCAATGATAGGAGCAACATCGCTATCACTTTCAGCATCACCACAATCGGCATGTGCTGTTCTACCTGATGATCTAATGCCACTAAAAGCGGCGACACCCATTTCCGATTGCGGAACTGCAGAACGATTATCTATATATTTCGTTTGAATTTGTTGTCGTTGCGATTGCAATGTAACCATTTGGCGTTGGCGTCGTTCGCTTTCTTCGAAAGTTCTAACGCATTAGAATAGAAAGATTCATTAAAATATCTTTGAGCGGACTACGTTTATGGAAAATGTAGATGGTAGACTGGAGGTAATTTTGTTTTAATAATGAACTGAAAAATGTAATTGATTTGTTGTTTCTGGTTTACCTTTTAAAACAAATAATTCTTCATATGCCTATATTACTGAACGATTTCCAACGTCATTTTCACTCAATTTTCATCATATGAATTTGGAACATTTTATCTTTACTTACATTGCTCTTGCTAGTACTGCGTCATTCAATTTACTTTTCAACTGTTGCAATTCATTATCAAATTGTTTCAGGCCGACTTTTATGGATGAAGTTAAACGATTATACTCCAAGGAAGGATTCTGCCAACGATCTCGATGATTCAACTTATCAAGTAACGCATGACTAAGGCGGGAACAAGACTCATATTCAGTGACCCTGAAAAATTGTGAAAATTAACTCTGAAAAATATTTTAAAGCATATATAAAAACATACCAAGAATCGACATCTACTAAAGCCATATTGTTTGGATTCTTTGTTATTATTCTTGTTTTTTTAATTAACTAACAGTCAATTGGACTATGTTGATTCGCCTGTAAAATGCTAATTATTATGAAGAGCGCAACAGCTGTACGTTAACCTTTGTTTAAAATTGCGATCTCTTGTTTATGTTACTTTTCGTGTGACAACAAAATATACTTTTTTTTTGCACTTATTTGCGAAAGCTCAACATTTTTTTAAACAATATTCATGCTCTGCAAACATCAATAATTCGATTAATAATCATCAGTTGATTTAAAATAGTATTGTATGCGAACTTACGAAATGTTACGCAGCCGTTCAAAAAAATTCAACACAAAAAAGCAAACAGCTGATCTAAAGGAATATTTATGCGTTTAAAGTATTAAGCTCGATACCAAACCAAAAAAATGTTTCCAGAGAGTTAATTAACAAAAATTGAAAACTCAAAGCACGTAAAGAAACATAGTCAGTCTTATAGTAAGCAAATAAAAAAAGAATGCAGATATTTGCAGAATATTTGCTTGAAACGGCAAGGCATTGGAAAATAAGAAATGGTAAATACAACATGAAAAAATCAGTTTGCTTCGGGCGCTCCTATTAAGCCTTCGTACATATATCTTTCAATGGCCATGTTATGTGGGATAATAAGCGGCCAAATGTAGAGAATTATTTTAAAGGTAAGCAGAGAACCAAAATTGAAAAATATAAGATGCTATGTAAACGTTTTTAAAAATGCTCATAGGAATTATGTCTTCCTCGCCTATACACGTATCAAGTCATTTAATGCCGAGTACGCGACGTTTGCTATTTGCAAACGCTTTTAAGTTTGCAGCCAATGAGAGTGAGAAAATATTTCCTCGCTTATTACTCTTGGAGAAGGGTAATGCGTTTATAATTTAACGAATCTCGCGAATAGTAAATATCAAATTCTATAGGCATTAACATTTGGACATAAACCAACCGCGTCAATGTACTTAGCGTTACAAAAGGTAATCAGAACTTCAAATTTGAACCGCTTATGCGGCAGAAAGGCACATCTCAGTAAATGAAAGAAAATACATAAGTAAAGTATTAAGTATATTAAAATGCTAACGCTGAAAGAATGATAAAAGGAAAACTAAAGCTAGTCGAACATGAGAAAATAATTTAATTTAAAGTAATAATTAAAATTAATTAATTTTATATTAATCCAATTATTGAAAATCCCGTAATATATTTTCTAATTTCATAAATACATTTTATTTAGTTTTCTATCACTGAATTATTTCTTACATTGATCAAATGCAACGCTGTGTATCAAACACATGATTGCTTTTTTTTGCAGTGCTACCAATCGCTGTTGATTTGACATATCTTAGAAATTCAGCTATTTCGTGGCTGAACTTTATTCGTCGTGTGCTTGTGTATGAAGAGGTCTGAGTGAGGAAAATCGTGTGAAAGAAAATTTTCACTATCAGAATTTTCCCTGCCGAGCTCAAGCTTACGCGTGTTACGTTCGAGTTTCCCAACAACCATAAAAAAATTTCACCTTCAGTTAAAGAAAAGAAAAAATTGCAAACATTTGCCTATAAATCGCGCACCGTTTATTAAAAACGCCTCCAAACGCAGCTGTTTGAAAAAGTAAAATTTTGAATCAACAAATTAACGCACAAAAGAGCGCCAAAACCAGACAATTCCAAGAAAATTTTATTAAAAATATATTTTGCCAAAATAATCAAAGGAGAAATATTAAATTTCGCAACGGCAAATGCAATCGCTACAAGCTATATAGAGAAAAAAGCACATTGCAGTTTTTGGTGAAATTTTCTCAGAAAAAAAAAGAAGAAAAATCCACTTTAGCAGCACAACTTTTTTTTTTAATTGGAAAACTTTTCGAAATCAAAAAACACAGTAACTTATGTTTTGATAATCATAATTTAAAAGTTTTTCAATTCGTCAATGTAGAAAAATAAGAGAAATCTATAAAAAAAAAGAAAATAAAACCAAACGGTATTGAAAAATTAACAAAATAAAAAAACGAGCCTTTTACTAAATTTTGTGAAATCAAAACTAAAAAGGAGAAAATAAAAACAAGCCAAATACTTTTGCAAAAGTGCTTAATTCTGTCTGAAAAGCTAACGGTAAGTGTTGTAAAAGAAAAAATAATAAAAGTAGGAAAAAAGAGAGAAAAATCTCAAATGTACAAAAAAAGTTTTTACGTTATGCAAAAATATTGAAATGTATGTGGAAAATGGAAAAAAATTGTCTTTAATGCATTTTATTTGCTTAATTGTAAATATCTCTCAATTTATATATACAGTCGAAATGAGCCAAAGAGTTGGGACAGCATCCACATTTCATATTTATAAGAAAACCAGAAAATCGAATCTTGAATTGGGTCACTGTGTCACAAATAGCAAAACGTCGTACAATCTAAACACAACCAAATGCATAAACATACAGGCACACGTTCGCACACATATGCACAAAGACCGACATACACATCTATAGCTATACACTTGTCTGTATCTTTCTGGCAGTATTTAACTGCTTTCGTGTATGAATTCCTACATATATATATTTATGTATATATCGTAGAGTTCCTCTACGGACACACAATAATAACAGTAGCAACAATAACAAGTATCATACTATTACAACAACATCAATGGCACTTGCAGTTGTCTTTTTTATTTATTTATTATTTTTTTTCTATTGTTCGTTAACACAGCTACTGCTTGAAGTTGCCTGCTTTAGAAAAAAAAAAAAAAAAAAAAAAATAGAAGAAAATTTTGCCCCTCTACTCCTTTACGATGTTTAGTTTATCTTGCTTTAGTAGACCTTTCGCATTGTCACCCTCCCTTCTTGATGTAGACTTGCGTGTTACCCCTTTGGCAACGAAAAGATATATAATCTTGTACTGTCTTCTCGCTCCTTCTGTGCACTGAATGCAAAAGTAAAATTGTAATAAGAACTTACTAAAGCAGCCTTTCCCTTGAGGCGTACTCTCGTACATGCTTTTCTGTTTATTGTTAAACTTTCATTAGATTTCTCGAAAGGAAGCAATTGCATGAATAAAAAACTATTTAAAGTAAAGCTACATACTTTTGGTATTTTTTTTTTTATACAGATCGAGGCAAAACTCAACTCGTCAAGATAAATAATAGGAGTAAATGAAATTAATTTACAAATGGCATTAACATGAAAGTGGCTTATCATCTCATGACTGTTTTGAAGGTATTTTGCTCTGTCTTTGGGAGAAGTACTCTGTTTCTAACTGAGCTATATTACGATTAGAGAGTGTATTTGAATTACGTTTGGATGAATGTGTTTGTAATTGTCAAACATGCTTCAGAGAGATTATTACAGTTTTTTATAGTAAATTAAAATTAAAAGCAGTGTCAGATAAGTCATTACTTGTTTAATTGGACTCGCGAGTAAATTTCCTTTCATTTCCCTCGAAATGATTGGCATTGATAAACCATTAAGCAGCTGTTTACTACTCGTTCGAACATTTCCGTAGCATGAACCGTAATATACCGGAATCGCGTTCACCGGATCGATAGGTTGTTTCCATGAGAGAAGAGATTCCTTTCTAACTTCTGAGCAACTAACAAAATTTGTCAACCGAAGAACATTTAATCGTTTGAATAGACATTAAGCAGATTGCGGATGTATCGATCGAACTAAAGGGTAAGTAAGCAGAAGATGCCGAATCTGGGGAGGAGAATGGATGTAGCAGAATGTTGTATTCAAACGATTGATGCGCTTCCTTCATCTTTCCGAATTCTAAATGCAATTGTTACAATTGTCCTTTCCTCCATCTTTCGCCATCGCTCGAGTACATCTAAAAAGCTTTTAAGTATACTAATACTTGTAGTGCTGAATATCTCGAAACACAGGGCATAGGTTCGCATAGGCGTAGAAGGTAAGGGATGATTTCGATTTACGTGCTTACTTGTCATCATAAAGATCGCGAATTTTATCATCAATTATTGTACTTATGATTCTTGCTCTGATGTTTTAATGTAACGCGTTGGAAACCGACAAAAAACCCTGTTCAATGTTCAATGTCGATTCAGGGACCAATGAATTCTCTCTCTCCGTTGCTAGTATTGGAAATTTACTTCCGTACTTTACATGGAAGGAAAGCTTAATGTTGCTGTGTAACTCCTCGACGGTTCCATCGGTGGTTGGAGACACATTCTTGACTGGTAGGATTTAACGCATTCATCGTATAGTCTGAAGTTGGGTATTGCCGATTTGCGACAATTTTGCAAAAATATCTGACGGGCCTACGAAAGTCGCAACGTGGGTAGGTTTCGACAGATTTGAAGTGTTGCCGGAAAAGTGGTAAGAGCGGTAAAATCCAATGAAACGGCAAAAATATGGCCGATAATTACATATGAAAAATTTAACACTCGATTTCGTTTTCAGCTGTTCTTGCTATATAGCTGAAGGCGAAAATGAAACTTGATTATTGCCTTGTTGTTTTATTAATAATAAATATAATCTTAGTTTTAATGCGATGAAGCTTAACAGTTTTTAGACACCTTATTATTTAATATTTTATATAAAGGCGAACGTAGGTCTCTCTCTATTATGTCTGAATTCCTTAATCGATAATTGAAATTTTATTAATCCAACGAATGCCACTAACGAGGATTCTCAATCAGTGAGTATAGTTTGCTCTCCTACGAACATGATTGTGCATGGAAGAGTACTTGTAATGCGTCTCTGACACGAGTTTCTTTCTTGTTTGTAGTATTTCAACTACAAAGTAATAACCTTTTCCAACTGAGTTGGCATGTTATAATACAAAATCTATTAATAATGCAAAATCCCTGCAACAATTCCGTTGCCTCGAAATGTTTTGCTTATTCCACTAATCATTTCACGCTCACTCATTCGTTTTTTGGCTTTGTTATGCGTAAAGTGGACGGAGGAGGGAAGTATGAATATTAATGAATTTGTTAAATATGGATTTTGTTCTTCTTCCGCGTTTCATATTGCAAACATCTCTGGTCTGATATCACTCGTTCACCATTAGTTTGCCTATTATCGACTGGTGCTAAATGCAAAGCAAACAAAAAAAAAACGATTTTTTTCGCTTTCTTTTTTTTCTGTATGTTGCGCTGTGATAAATGCGAGTGTAAAACGCGAGCATGTGCACAGAATCTACGACCCGACCGCATACTCATTTGTTAATTCCTCTTGAAATGCAAATTTTATTCTTCACGAGCCAAACCAATCAACTAGCCAGCCAGCCCGGCAACTTGCCACAACGTAGCCAGAAGCTTTCTAACAGAATGAAATCTTGATAGCAGGCAGTGGTGGTGGTGCGCTGCCAGAGTGCTTTAACGGCCCTTCTCGCTTCTTCCTCCACACTGTTGCCGCACTGCCACAACAAATGTTATTTAAATGAATTGCAAATTCAAACAATGGCCAACGAACGAGTACATGTCGACTTTTAGAGGAAAAAAATCAAGTTGGAAAACTTTATTCACTCTAAAGCGAAACTTGAGCACGTACCAAAAACGAATATATATATATATATATATATATATATATATGTATTTATAAAAATTGGCCATTTTTCCCATCATCACGAGCATATCGGGATCACTTTGCAATAGAATTTTTGTATGTGACAAAGATCAGTTCAATTCCTGTGGCTATGGGACAGTCACTTGACCGACTGAATGGCAGGTCGATGGACATCGACGACTAAAACTATACATTCAGGCTATAATAAACGAAGAGTGATTAAAATTTGTTACACTTTGAAATATTATTTAAGAGTATAAGTATAAAACAAAAAAAAGGTATAAAGAATAAGACCAACTACTAGCTTATAGCCCAGTGTCGTTAATGATATATGGAGAGGGTAGTGCATGCAAAATGAAAAACCAATGGCCCCACAACTTGGCTTGTATGCTATTTTTTTTCTTATTAATTCGCTGAATGACTGACGTGACTACTCGTTTGTCTGTTTGTTTGATTTGTTTTGTTCTAGGTTGCTAGTTCACTGGTTTACTTAGCTCAGTGGCTAACTCACTTACTGAATGTAAACAAAAAACAAAAACAACCAACCGACTGTTCAACAGACTTACTCTCTAACTGATATACTAAAGCCGCCGTTATATGCCTTACAGAAATGTTACGGCATCGTTTGAATTGCGTGTGCTGTGTGTAAATGGTTGTACATTACACATATATATATATATATATATATATATATATGTATATTTATATATATATATATATATGTCGTCTCGATGATGTAGTGCTTTTACTTGGGTGCTGGTTCTGTTCGTACACTTTGTGGGTGGGTGGATGTTATTGTGGGCTAAATATTTCTTTTTTTTTTTTTCATTTTCATTTTTCTACTTCTTCTTATTTTCTACTCTACTGTTCTGTTTGATGTTTTATCGCTTGCTTTTGACTTGAGTTTGACACTGACAGTGGCAAAGAGAGATATAAGTATGAAAAGAGAAATAAAGGAAGAGAGAGACAGGAAGTGAGAACTGATGAAAGAAAGAAAGAGAAGTTGTCGATTTGTGTATGTATTTTAAGATAAGTATGACGTTATTAAATGAGCATAAGATGTAGTAAATAAGAATGCAAAAAAGAGCATGCATGCTTCTCTAAATATTTATGTAAAATGTGTGCAATATATATACGTATGCATATATAAGTGCGCACACAAGAGCACAGACGGTCGTAAATGTAACACAGACGTTATTAATGTAATGTATTTGGAGAGAATTAATCTGCGGAGGTTGATTGTGCTTTATGTACATCTATATATATATATGTCCATATATATATATATATATATATATATATATATATATATATATATATATATATCTATATATATATATATATGTATATGTTTCGTTCTATATTATTATGGGCAGTTTCATTCATTTAAAACTTGAGTATAAGAAAAAGGCTTTCTCGAAATTGATTTTTAAAATATTAGAAACAATGGAATCGAAGCATATAGAATTCAGGCTTTTTTTGTTTTTTCTAACCTTGAATTTTGAATTGAGCCTTTAGATGGCGAAGAGTTGTTGTAACACACGTTGAAATGTGCCTCGAAAGTTTCACATCACTCCACTCACTGCTGATCTATTGTGCAATGTCCGTAATATGTATGACCGCTTATCGCCTATTGAATTCGCGTGTCATACGTGCGAGTAGCAACAGATAGATCGAAATAGGGAAGAAATGCCGTTTAAGTTGAGATTTTTTTTTTTTTTTTTTATCATCGTGATATCATTTACGATTGGAGCGAAAAGATGTGAAGGCGGCGACTATTAAGTAGCCTCTATACCGCACAAAGGCGACGAACTTTTTTTTATACCTATCACCGTTGTATTTTGTCAAAATGTTTGCAACGCCCAGAAGGAGGTGTCGGCGACCCCACAAAGAATATACATATTCTCGATCAGCATCAAGCTCGAAATCGATTTTAGTATATCCGTCTGTCCGTTTGTATAATGTCTGTTGTAAATATCTTCCTGATCGCAAAAATTAAGCTATGGACTTTAAATTTGGCGCAAACATTTGGAAGTTCTTGCTCGCAATATGATGTTGAAAATGGGCCAAATTAGTAGAAGACTCAGACCGCAGTACCACGTAAACTGAGACTACCTCTATTTTTCGAAAGGGATTTAATTGGTTTTTTTTGCTCATTACTCATAAACTATAGCAGATAAATGTACACAAAATTCGAATGGATACATTATATGGGATGATGTGACCCAAACTTTACAAAAGACACGACAAAAAGACTTTTATTTTGAAAACAGAAAAAGTCAATCGCATCCACTCCTTATATTATAGAGCATGAAAATTTGGTTCTTTTACTTTTTTGGCCTTTTTTAGGACGATGGCGATGGATATAAAAAACTCGGACGCGACCAAATATAATTTTCCTACTTGTTTCGGTTATGGCTCTTTTACATCCTGTACCACATGTGGTACCAGGATATGTTAAGTTTGTGTGCAAGTGCGCAATTCTCAGAAGGACTAAAGATGAATCCATCTTTTTTATATCGATCGATTTAGAATCGATAAGCTTGTCTGTCCGTCTTTCATCCTTTCGTTCAACCTATAGCTCGCAATCTTTAAGATATTTTGGTGAAATTTGGTACATCGGCGGGAGGCCTCGGCCCGTTTTAATCTTTTGGCGTATTTAAAATAAAAAAAAGTTCTATGAACTGTTCGATCCAATCGTTTTTAACTCAACGGCTGTTAGTGTGAGCGAGTTTCGTTAAAATATCCGGTTGTTGCGATTTGAATACATACATACAAACGCGCGGAAATCGAACGGGTAAATACTCAAAAAAATTATTATAATGAATTCCTTTCATTAAATAATATTCGCCAAGGTGTAGGCATAAGTAGGCATTTTTAAGAAGACTTGATCCTGTTCAATTTGTTATATAAATAGCAAGAGTGAAAGAGTGTCCATCTTTGTTAGAATAGCATCATAAGATGGTAAGATAAAATTTTAACAACTTCTTGGGTCGAACATAATGGCGAGCAATATCTACCAATAGTTAAGAAACTAGGTCAGTAGCTTTGTCAAAATCGAAAGCAAGATTACGCAAACTTTTGTGTGAATTCCAATTTTTCTCCAAATATATTTGTATTTTAAATATTTCCTTTTTGCATATATGCTTTACGTAATTTGCCCCATTGTCTTCATAATTCTTTCATACTAATAATTTCGCTTTTCTAAGCGAATCTCGGGCGATATAATTAAGGTCGTAGCGAAAATCTAGATACCTATCTAGTCTTTCGTGGATGGCTAAGAGGCTCATAGGCATGGTATGCTCAAATTTTGGCTTGGTTTTGCAACCTCAACATGAGCTGGAAGAGAGGACGGATGGATAATCTTGTTATATTAGTTACATTGATTATTTTTAAATGTTTCTAATGTAAGGAAATAGTTGAGGGATAAGAGTAAAGTGCGAAAAGGATCTCTATCCAAGATGGATGACAGATGTACAGATGTCAGAAAAATCGAAATTTGACGCGACCTAGAGTAATGTTTTATATTTGGTGAGATTGGACGGGACTGGTGCAATGCCACAATGTCTTTAGTGCATGGCGTAATGGTTTTATAAGAAAAGTAGCAAAAGCTTGTCGAACGCAATGGCAATTATTTGGTTTAATGTTTCAACCAAAAACTTTATCTTTCGGCTTGTATGTTAAACAGAAGAAGTGTGGACAGATGGATAGACAAGCTTGAATGGCAGTATAGCAAGTGATTCTGAATCGATCGTCATAATAAAACAGATGGATTTATCTCAAGCTCTTCTGTATGCCATATACATTTAAAATGAAGTCACCGCCTTTGAACATAGTTTCCAATCGGCAGACAGACAGACATAGTTACAAATCGCTCTCCTTCCATTCATATCGTTCAAAAATCTACAATTTTTTGGCATCAGTCCGCTGTGAACATATATCCCCTTTTTATATGTTTGAGAATTTTCAATCAATGAATTTCAAGCCAGAAGTAACTACATAAGCTTGCTAATTACTACCGGATTTCGATTTCATACTACGAGTAAGTTAATCGCGTCGAAGATTTCAAAAATTGTTTATTTGTGCTCCAATTATTGACGCGACTTTTTTATGTCTGCATACAATTCTTCTATGCGAGCTCTTCTTCCTTTAACGTAACGCATTTTCTTACCTTAATCACTAATCCTTGTGTCAAACTGTGTTTTGTTGCAATTGTTCAGAAATGTCATTTCATTCCACAGCAATTATATCATTTTATAGCAATTATCATCAATGCCCCAAGTGAAAAATTCATCCATCTGTGTCCCATAGGGGGGGTTACACTGATTAGCATGAGAGTTGTAAATTCATCAACCCTGTAAACCTTTCTTTTTCTTTTTTTTTTTGCTTTCTTGCTTGTTATGGCAACCTCTCAGTGCCCAGCTCAAGTTGTGAGCACAATTCCTCATAATTGGTAGTTTCTCTGAGAGCAATTATTTATGTAGTTTTTATATAGTAACAGACTCGAGAGCAAAAGTCACATGCTGCCATTAAAAAGTTCTCTATGCGCACTACTATTACAACTACTACTGTATTAATTTCACTCCCACACATACGGATAACATGTATATATTTTTTTATTTATTTATTTCTTATTTATTTCATTAACACAATCTCTTTGCGTGCTTTTGCTTGCCTGCTTGCTTGCTTGCTTGCTCTTTTTCCCAGAGCAGTAAATATTTTTGCTGCATTTATATGTAGGAGTTTCGTATTATTATTGTTGATGAGTAGGGCTGCATGTGTGTATGTATGCAGGTATATACTGTACATATATATATATATATATATATATATATATATATATAAAACTCGAAACTCCATTTAACCTATTTCAGTTTCAGTAGTGGCCTTTTTTCCCTAGCAATGCTTATATGCTGCACATTTTTTATGTACGCTGGAAAGGGTGGGGGCGGGGATGAGGAGCAACTTGCGTCCTCTTAATAGAATTACATGAAAACAAACATGTTGATGATGATAATTACGATTGCAACATAAACTCTGCTAAAGAGTGATGTTTTAGATTTCCTTGCGGTTTATATATTGTTCGTCGGTATATTGAATTTTTCCTTTGATCACATTTCCTTTGATATTTATCCAAAAGCCACCTTTTTATTAGTCGATTCTCTCTGATTTTCTCCTTCTTTTTTTGTCTTTGTTGTCACTCAGTACTTACTTCGAAAAGAAGCTAAACCCTGGATTAGAGACTATTTACGTGCTTTAATGCCGTATGATTGTTCTTTTGCCTGCGATTCATACTACTATTGTGCTTGTGCCTTTTCTCAGCGCAACCATATTCATTGAATTTTTCACTTTTATTTGCCTGGTAATGCTTTGAAATTAAAATATTAAGTATACGCATCAGTGAACACAACTTAATTGCTAAGTGTTCTTTCTCTTTTATAACATGTTATTAACAAAGTTGATCTGATATCTCTTTTATTTGTCAAACAAAATATATATATATATGTAAATATATATATATATATATATATATATATATTTATATATATATTTATATTCATATATGTATTTATAATCATATTTCAAGGCTTGGATTGAGAGGGGGGTAATATGAAGGACAAATCTCTCTGATGGTTTCTCTTATAGTCAATGCACTTCTGAAAAGTTTGAAAAGAATTCTTAAAAATATTTCGTTTCTAGTGTGAGGTCGGTCCTCGGACAATATGTTCTCTTGAGCACTAATAATATTAAGTTCTTCTCCTTTGAAATAATTACAGATAATTCAGATAATTAATGAAACTTAGTTGCATAAGAACATTTTATGTGAATCTATCCTTTAAATATTTTAATGATGTATTCTCAATATGCCTTCGAATGCAAGTGAAGAACGTAATATTATTGATTGTATATCATTGGGTCCATGTGTAAATTATTACGTGCATTTTTAAGGCATAGTATACGCAAACAGTTCATTGCTTTTGAATTCCGTGTTAAGTCGTTTCAATTCTTAATTCGATCAATATCAGTAAGGGCCAATCGATTCGTAAACCATATACAGATTTTCATTTCACTCTTTGCCCACACCTTTTTTCGAGTTTGCAAATGAGTTAAATGGGTCCTTTAATGATGCACCCCCATATAGTCTAGGGATTCTGAAAGATATTCTCTTAAATATACAACATTTGATGTCTTTGATAAGACTGTTCAGCTAACGAGATTTACTGAAGCCTCCTACCAACTCATTATAAAAATTTGGAATTTTGGGCTATGTCTGCGGCCACATTTCATTTCTTTCTGGCCATCACCGTGCTGCACGCATATACAGTGGCCTAAGATAAGGGTTATATGACCGAGCTAACGATGATTTATGTAACTTCAGGGATTATCACTCGAATCATTTTCATGTAGATTTTATCAAAAAAGTGTTTAATTCGCCCGCTCTGCAAATAGGCTCCGAAAGTGGGATGATTAGATTTTTTGTTCAACGCCTGAAAATTACTTTATATTCATTATTTTTAATAACACGAATTGCTTCTTTGCGCGGCCTACACTTAATGGATAGAATCTCACCGATAACCTGTGTGCTGTCCGTGCACGGAGATGGCTTATAAATATATTCCATATTTATATATATTGTCAATGAATTTTCAAAAGTCCTGTCCACTTATGACTTTTGTAATGCGTGCATATTGTAAAATATTTTACCGACAGTATTTGTTGTTCGTTTTCTCTCCTGTTGAGAGATTATTATGTAAACGCCTTAAGTTTAGTATGATAAGTACGTTTCAAGAAAATCCACAGAGTTATTATAAATAAGCGAGTAACTTGGCGTATGAGTTACGTGAAAGCAATAAATTAATATCTTCGGGACGTGTCGGTGGGCTGATTATGATTATTCTAAATAAAACGTTATTTATTCTATTTGTGAGCATTATTTCTTTTCCTTTTTCTTTGCATTAACAAGTTTTATTGATAATTTGTTTTTCCTTCAATTCCTTTTATGTAAATATGTAGGCATCATATAAATAGGCGAATTAAGAATGCAAGTAAATGGTGTACAGTGGTTGTTGCAAAATCTCTCATAAATATTTTGATGAGTTATATAACGATGGAAAATGATGACTTTATTTCTAAGTATAATGGGGCGGGGCGGGGGGGAGTTCCTACATAAATAATAATGAAATGAATAAATAGTTCATGGCACTCCCTTTGCGACCATCGTTATCGTTTTATTTTATATTCTGATGAATCTTTACCAAAACGTAGAAAAAGCAACAAAAAAGAAAAAAATGCAAAACCAATTTTCAGTTGCGTAGTTCTTGTTTGTTTGTAGTTAATTGTGCGATGAGGCAAAACGAATTAATTGCTTTTTAGTTATCTATATTTTTTTAACATAAAACGCGAAAAAAAGAAAATAAATAAAAATCCAGTAACTATAAAGAAATGTGTACGCTTTATTTGTACGCTTCTTTTTTCATGATTTGAAAAAAAAAAAAAAAAAAAACGCTTTTTGGTATTTAGTATTGTTGGCATAGAGACGACCTCCCCTACAATAAATGCATAGGAAGAAAACATCTCAATAATTATACCTTATACCCTCAATGGTGCGGTGCTACGGATTATATCAATTTTTTGCGTATGTTTGTAAATAAAAAAAAAAGAATTTTATTAAAGCATAACTTTAACATATGGTTACCAAACATTGCGTAAATGGGTCGATTACCAACCACTGTGTAAATGGATTTAGAAAATATTTGCCCAACTCTATGAAGCCCGCGCTTTCAGTTCACTGATTTAAAAATTTCCCTTGAAAACTCTTCACTTAAAAGCAACGATATTAAAGAAAGTCCGTCTTACAACTCCTTAACCAACACAGTTGTATGAAAAAAAAGATCGGTTTTTCAAAGCGATTACGCTTCGATAAGTGGTAAGTAATAATCTTTCGGTAAAAAGTAAAAATACTATATTAGGCCACGGCCAACCATTTAATATCCTAACAACACCCGTCAGTTATTCATATAATCATTTTTCAAAGTATGTCATTACATGGGAAGTGGTTGAAAAAGTAATCCGATCGGAGCCATTTCCAATAGACTTCGTCCAGTGAAATTTGGTTCCATCAAAATATCTCAAAAATTACGACACGGACGCAAGTTGGACACAAGTAAAAGACAGATGGACAGAGAGATGAAAAGTGATGCTGAATCGATCGGCATAATAAAAGTTGGGTCCTATTTCAAGACCGCGGAACTTTATGACTTGTATATCTAAACTTGTATATCGCTTGAGTGATGTTGTAAGGTAATGAAAACGAATAATTTATTAGTTTTGTTAAATGGTTAGATGATATGGTTAGATGGTTAGAATGGTTAGATAATCATCTAAATCAGTATGCCTTAGCTTATGTTAGTGATTGCGGGCATAAATACGTATGCATGTAAAAGCGTATGTGGATATAAATTGTCGTTACGGTTAAATTGTTATTATATGACTCTGAAACGTGAATTGTTGATTATTACGCTGCTATGCTCTTGATAGACAATGTTTGCCACAATCTTGTTTAATATTAATATGATCTACGATCTGTTATGTACGCATGCACTACGTATTCTATTTTCCAATTTTGATCCTTATCAATAGGTTCGTAGAAGGAAAACAACAATAACAACAACAATAATAATAATAATAATAATAATAACAACAACAACAACAAGAAAATTCAATTCATTTTAATTTTTAAGAAATACGTTCAGTTTTAATGCTTTGTTATAAAAATTAATCATCAAGCTTCGATTATTGTTGGCATGATCGCGAGTTAAGATATCGGTGCTTTACACATTCATTTCATTATATGAGATATTCGCTCGATTACAAATTGTAAGGGAACTCGAAGGAAAAGTAAACACCCATTATAATGTCAGTAAAATTCTTTTTAAAATATTTTATCTCGTTGTGTGAAGGCATAAATACTTAAAAGAAATCTCGTTGCAATATTCATATAAGTAATTCTTGAAAATTATCCTTTCTTCTCCTGGTTAGTTTCATTCATCTTCCCAATGTGATATATGCGAACTGATTGAGATTTAATCTGACGATCTCGCGACCTGTAGAGTAATTTTAAATTTAACTCTGACTCGAATTATATTACTTCTATAATACAGCAAACATGAAGTGTTTTTCGTTGCTTTAGAGTACTTACACCCTACACCGTATGTGATACAGGGTATGTTAACTTAGTGCCGACGTATGTAATACACAGAAGGGCTTCAGGTAGTCACATCTTTTATTATTACCCATCTATTCAGAATGATTTTCTGAATCGATATAAGTCCGTCTGTCCGTCTGATGTGTGTTCATGTAAATTTGTGTTCAAGAAGCTGCATTTTGATGAAACTTTGGTACACTTACCTGCTTTGATCCAAAGACGAACGCTATTGAAAATGGTGGGGTTCGATCCACTTTTCAGACTACTTCCGATATATAACGTCCTATCCTGAAAACTTGTTATATGGAAAAAAATTGCAGCAATATTTCGGCATTCTAAGCTGGTGTGTAACCTTTGGACTGGCTGCAGCAATCTTATGAACCCCTCTCTCATATAACCATTCCTACGGAAACTGAATCTTTATATGGTAAAAAGGTCTAATTTTCGATCTTTCATGGTGAATATTGTCTCGTAATAGTAAATTGACAAAGAAATCAATCTTACCGACTTCGGTCCATGTAGGTGTGTTTCTTGAAAGGCCGATCTATGAGGATTCTCACGAAGCGTAAACCTTCATATGCCAAAAATTAAGTGAATATAATTTGAACCACATGGGTGTATTTCTTGGCCCCGCTCCATATAACATCTCTTAAGTAGTAAGTCTTTCGAAAGAAGGCTTAATTTTTAATATTTTATGACGAAAATTAATTCATAGCAGGGTTTAAGCAAAAAAATGAACTGTAGGGTATTTGAATCACGTCAGGTGTATTATATAGGCGCTATCACGAAATGCAAACTCTTGTATGGAAAGAAAATCTAACCTTCGAATATGCGGGGCTCCATGAAAATTATGGGTTTGCGTGAAAGCCAGTGAATAGCTGTACTAGGCGAAGTGGTGGTATAGATTTGTGTGTAGTGGTATAGCTAATGGTCGGCATTACCCGACTATAATGTTCTTGCATATATGTTTTACTTGCATGTAAGCGTTAGAAGGGAGACGAAAAGGTAAATGCGATGTTTTTGCACAAAATTTCGTATAATCGCGCTCTAATGTCAAACTCTCTTGTTTTTTTAGAATACTTTTGGGGGATGGGGTTGGCCTTGCTTTGATAAAGCAAGACTTACAATAACTCGGTCTGCTTACGATTTTCTTCTCCTAATTATAAGTAAAAATCCCCGTATACAACCTTTATAAGAAACGTGAACCTATTCTAATCTATATGAATATAAATAAAGAATCGTCCGGAAAGTTTTTTTTTGTTTTCTTACTTTCCCCCAGCAATTAAGGGGAAGCATGCAGCTATAATAATTTTGCTATTTCTATGTGCGACTTTTACATATAAAGTTCGTCGAATTTACTATATTTCCAATTTAATCATTACCAGTAACAAACCTTCTGGATCAAGGTCGACACTTGTTGATCTGGGACATATCTCCATATACGGCGCAAATATTCTTCGTCATTATGGTTGCATTAGATCCCGCATGGCAATGAAAAGGTGTGCAATGACGAATATGATCCTTGAAAGGTGCGCATGCCGCCATTTTGTATTACAGGCTTGCAAAAAAATTGCATTTTTTGGAATATTTTTTCTACCTAGTGTGCGGTACAGTAAGAGGGGAATATATACTCCAATTTCAATCGGTGTCCGATCGTCGCTATAGCGAGTGAGTTATATCCTTCCCGGGCTATGGCCGCTCCCTATTTCTTTCTCTCTTTCGTCACTTCTTTCCGGTTATTATGGGAGAGGATTCCCCTGAAATAGCTTTGATTTTTTACAAAATTGTGTTCACCATGAATATGTATGTGGTTGGCATGACGTAAATTAACGTAGTATTGTAACGAATTGCCATCAATGGAATTTGATATTTGCAGTACATCGTCAAGCAGGAGATAAACCGAAAAATAGCAATGCAATGCGCTTTTATTGTAGTTATTTCATAGGTTTATTAAGCTTAACCAGCTGAGCTGACTAAAGATCAACATATGTTGCGCGCAAGTCTCCAAGGCGATTTTAACTCTTCATTTTGATATCTACGAAAATGGGCATTTTGATTTTTCATAATATTCCCTGAGAGGTGACTTATAAGCTCTAGCAGATGACAAAGTCGAAAATACAAAGGATTGCAATCGATTTGCTATGATATCAGGCATAGGGCAAAGTAAATAAAGTAATTTTTTTTTGTTTGCTTATTATATTTCTACGAAAATTGCTTTTCCTTAAAAGATTCATCGGGGAATGACTATTTCATTTCATTTAAACTATGCTGTAATTGATTAATTTAATTCATTATGAAGAACTTGATCGCAATCAGATTATATATCCATGCATCCGTTACGGTTAAATTTTGCTGTATTTTCTAGATGGTTGTGCGAAGCTTTAGTGTTTAAGTTTTACATTCAGGCGAACGTGATTGTCACAGTGACCAGTAGTAGTAGTAGTAGTAGTAGTAGTAGTAAGGCTGCCGGGCCGTTACTGCATCTGTTACGTATATAGGCAAAAAACTAGTATACCTTCATTCTTTAATACGATATTTAATGTTAAAACAACTTAAACAGGCGCAAAGTACCAAAAAATATGCTTTTTATACAAATAGATTTGCTCTTACTTTTGCTTTTAGTAAACACTGCAAAAACACCCATTTATATATATATGGATATATATATGGATATATATGTGTGTGTGTGTGTATATGTCCATTTATATATAGAATAAATGAATTTCTCTTTTTCTGCCTTTGCTCGAGCAACAAACACACTTTACATTTACTTTCTGGCTAAAGCAAAAACACATACTCCGTCCGTATGCAATGAATAATAATTATTGTTATTATAATAAAGTGGGTAGTGGTGGTAAAACTCTCAATTTTTGTCGCCTTCTCTCTCTCTCTCTCTCCCTTTCGCTCTTTTTTTTTTGAAAAATTATTTCATATATATATATATATATATATATATATATATATATATATATTGTGTGTGTGTGTGTGTGTGTGTGTGTGTGTGTGTGTGTGTGTGTGTGTGTGTGTGTGTGTGTGTGTGTGCGATACAAATTTTCACTAAAAAACAAAAACCATGTTTTTCCTGTTTTCTTTTTATTTTCGAACTGTTTTTTTTCTTGTTGTATTTTTATATTTTTGTTTTTCTAATTGATGTGTTGTTGAGATGCTGAAAAAGTAATATATATATATACATGCGTTTGTAAAAAAAATATTTATTTATTTTCAACTAGGAGGAGGGAGATATGCAATGCAATATATATTGAAATGTACTCAATAGTCATTCCGATGCAAAAGAATAAAAATTTCGAAGCATTTTACGCTCTCTTACTCTCGCTCTCTCTCTCTCTCTCTCTCTCTATCTCTTTGCTATGACTGCAAGTACACGAGTTATATTATTAGTTTAGGTTCTCCGAGTTAGAATAGTTCGTGAGTTTTTTTTTTCTTTTTTCGATGATTTGCGAGAATATGTACGCGTGCGTTTGAATGTGTGTATCATGTAGGGGATATCTCAGCAGTGTGTTGGTAGTATTTCGCTGTCACATTGAGTTGAGCCGTTGTTCTATTATCGCGTTTGCAAAGATATTTCAGCATTTTGTGTGCGTTACCCGAAAAAAAAAGAATATGTAAAAAAAAAAAAAAAAAAAATAAATAAATAAATAAATAAATAAATAAATAAAAAAAAAAGAAAATTAAACGCCGTGATCTAGTCGACAAAATTTGTTATTGTTATTATATCTCTCTCACTGTGAAAGCATATTGAAACATTTAAAATATCCATTATAATATAATCTTCTTACGTGTGGAAAACAATTCAAAAATTGTGTATAAAGTTTAAAATGTGAGTTTTATCAAATATTATTATGTTTTTGTTGCTTTGTAAGAAAATAATTTAAGAAAAAATTGAAATGGAAATTGAAATTGAAATGGAAAATGGTATTCATGAAAATTTGCGAAAATTATTGAAAAGAAAAGAAGAGCAGGAAGAAGAGGAAGAATAAGAATAAGAAGAAACAAAAGAAAATGCAGCAATTAAATTATTTTTGAATTAAACCGAGTTCCGAGAGTATTAGATTAATGTGTAGATTCCCGAATACATGTGATATTTGGTCTTCTTTTCTATCCCCCTTTCCTTTTTTTTTTTTTTAAGTAAATTCAAGTTGTTGTGTGTTATGTTGTTATTGTCGCTTGCTTTATACAACAGGATTTGTTCGTAAATAGGAGTGTATGTGTTTGTGTGTGTGCGTTTGTTTATTTGTTTGTTTGTATTATGTACTAAAAATCATACAAGCATACATTAATGTGCACAGCCCTTTGGGTAGCGTTATATAGAAATTTTCGTGTAATTTTTTTCGCTGTATTTTATGACTGAAGTTTTAAACTTTATCACAACAGTAGAACACAACAGACAGATAGTAGTAGTATTGCTGTACTGAGGGAACCTTAAGTAAGCGTATAAGTTGTTTTGTGCGCCAGGCAATGCTATCTAAATGTAAATATATATATATATATATATATGTACAGATATATTTATATTTACATTTATATGTATATGCATATGTATGTGTACACAGAATTTATAAATAAACGGAAAGAAACAGACTTTGCATGATATGCGTGTGTGTTCCTTCTATTCACATAGAAAATCATAAATAAGCTCTTCTCACTCGCAGCAATTAGTAAGTTTTCATCGTTATTCAATATATATAATAATATAACGTGTTAAGCTCACGTTATTTTGCTTTCAAAATTTTTTGTATCCACCACCCTAAGATATGATATGGAAATAAACATTAGAAATATATATATGTATATATATGTTTATATATATATATGTTTTTTGAAAACAACTTCTCTTTGTCGTCTGTCCTTTGACGCGAAAACTTCAAGAATTTTTTTGCAAAAATTTCAACAAATGGTCGTGTTCAAGTTTTTGAGTTGATTTTCAAAATTCAAAAAAAAAAAAAAAAAAAAAATGATGAAATGCGGTCAACGAATTAGCCAAAAAAGCTAAGCTATGCTAACAGTTTTACATATTGTGCGAATATATAGTTGCTTATATATATATATATATATATATATATAGTTGCTTATATTACTACTATTACAATTACGACAATTATATTGACACGTTTGCATTGAGTTTGCGAGGAATAAGTAAAGAATTTATTTATGCCTTTTAGTTAGTTTTGGATATATTCCGTTCCGTCGGACAATAGACGAAATCATTGGACCCTGAAGATAAGATTTTGTAAGATTTCATTTCAATTTAATCCTGTCGGGTAGAAGTAGTTCGAGTTTTTTTCTGAGCTTTCATTTCATAATTTTGGAAATGCCTTCCACGAGCTTTTCCAGGACGTCTCGAAAGCGAAGCTAGACAAACGGCACGGACATAATAATAAAGATCTTGGTAATGTATTCTTTTCGCCTGACATCAGGCAGTTTCTTCCCTTTTCGGCTTATTAGATGTAAAGTTTTTTTTTTTTTTTTTGTCTATTTAATGGTTTCTCTGCCCTCGGGCATATGTCTTCAACTGTCGATATTTTTTTTTTTTTTTTTTTTTTTTTTTATAACAAACAAACACATTTTGCTTTTCTAACACGAAAACCATTTAAAAATGATTTAATTCTTCTATACTATATTGGAGTAACTTTTGAGAATATTTAAAATCATTTATAAAAACAACAAGTTTTTTTTAATGTATTTTCTACATGCTTTTATTAGAATTAAAATCTTCTCTGCGTACGCTAATAATTGGAAAATAAAGACGAATAACAAAGATCTTTAGCTGATTTTTAAGGTATTTTTACTTTTAAAGATATACAATAAACAAAAAAAAAAAAAAAAATTTTAATTGCAATATTTTTTGCCAGTTTTTTCTTTAAAAGTAATATAATAGTGTTGTTATTTTTGCCATTTATCGTACAATAATGATTTTTTATTTTTCGTTTTTCCTAATTTTGTCCTTTTTTCTCTTTTTGCTGGCTTTCATCCAGCATATTCAAGGCCGCCACCTAAGAGTAAAAAAAAAAAAACAAGAGTAAAAGTTCAGTTTATATGTACATGTGTGCTTGGCTTGGATTGTATCATAAGTACTTATTGTACTAATCGGCCAGAAAAATATATATATGTATATAAATCTGAAATTTGTATGAAATTTACTGTGAAATCGTTAAAAAAGAAAAAATAATAAATATTTGTAATCATTGCTTTATGTGTTAGTTATATTACTAATCGCATTCTATATGTATGCGGTCAGGTCATTAAGTTATTCCATGAAGGTATAAACAACACGAACTCTTTTAAGATTTACACAAAAGTTTTGTTTGTTAATGATTGTAATTCAGTTTGTTCGTTTCTCGGAAGGAAGGAAGGATGGAAGAATGACAGGAGTGTGGGGAAGGGAAGAGAGGAAAAGTTGAACCATAAAAAGTTTTACAACATCCGCATAATCTTGAGTAAAGTGAGGTTTAGTTACATTTTAAATTGATTAGACAATTAAGTTTAATTTAAACTAACAATTGAAAAATGTGTTCTGCAATACCCGCTTCCTCACTTCCTCCCTGCCACCATCCAACTGTATAGAATTTTGGCACAATATCCGACCAAATTGTTCGACTGATTAAGGATGATGATGAGGTGTTTGCAGTCGATTAAAAGTTGCTCAACTAATTAGATAGACTAAGCAGCGATTATGAAATCAAAAATGTCTTCATAGAAAAAATAATTTCATGGGTCGGTCATCGCTGACACGCGAACGCTGACACGGTGATTTGCGTTTTTCTATTGATAAACGGGAAATTTGCGGTCAATATTCGTCTTCTCACAAGCGAGCGTCTATCACATGTATACACACTTCATTTTCATTGCCATATTCAAAATAATTATAGTTTCTTAAAAATCTGTTTTGTGTGATCGTGTTTAAAAATGCGCGATCGCGTAATTAGCTGAATGAGAACAAAGGGCCGCCCTTGCTTCGTCTATATATAAGGAGAAAACTTTATATATATATATATGCATATATATGTATATATGTATATCTATCTATCAACCTGTATCTCTGCCATTCACCATTTTTTTTTTCTTTATCATGAGCATGTAGTCGAGACTGCGATTCTGTTAATTTTTTAAATGTTCTTAGGGGTCATAGGGGTCGCCATAAATTGCGAAATTATTTTTTCATTTTTTTCGCTCGGTTTAATGGACAGACAAAATCAAATTTATTCGAAAATTTGCGCTAATCATGTATCTAGAATTTGTAGATTTTTTTCCCGAATTGCTCCAAGTGGATCCCCTAGAATAACCGCCTATTTTCGGTATGAAAGTACAGATGTGAAAGTTCCCATCAAAACGGACACCATCTTCTTATTGGCGTAATAATCCATTTTGCTTTAACGTACTTGAAAATATTCATTCAAAACTACCGCCTATCGACTTCTTTGCCATCGAAACTTACTTTGCTTTATAACGATTTGGGTGAAATTCAAAAGGCAAAGAAAAAAAATTTTACAGACGCAAATGAACTAATTGCTTAAATAATACTAACCAGTGCCGTGCCCATATATACATAGGGGACGTTCTCTATGTGACTGGTCACGTAATGCTTGGCAGCGTTTTTCAAATGCTTTTACCACATGCGGGGCACAAGCAAGCTTAAAATCATCGCTTGAGTAAGTTCGACTTTATTCTTTAATTTTATTTGGATTTCCAGGGAAGAACGTGGCTTGTCATGTTTGTTCAATGTATTTAAATAAAGATATTTACAACCTTAGACTTGGACTAATTCCAAAATGACTAAAAATTCTCTTAACTCCGTTTTGTGATCCTGTATCGATCTCTCTTTGGTATCGTTTTTAAAAGTCAGATAAATTCACGATTCAATTTTTCAAAACGGCTAAGAGTTAGGTTTTACGCTTTCCAAGCATAAAGGTGTTTGCTGTCCTGGACAGGTTGCTGGGCATTTGTGCTTAGTCTCCTTTCAAGGTGCAATTACTGCAAATTGTGGCACTTTTTACAAGGGAGTCCGGATTTTATGAGATGATTTAATGTAAAGAATAAAGCAGTGAATGCTTAGAGGAAAACTACGTCCAAATGGTCGAAGACATCTTTTAAATTTTTTATGCGTAAAGTCCAACAGCAGAAATCCTTACAATTAAAAGCAGTTGATGAAGTTGGGTCTGTTGAACACGAGTTACATTTTTTTTTTTTCTATATGAATGACTCTGGCATAAATTGCGTGAGATGAGATTAAATAAAAAAAGAAAAAACTTAAATCGAAAGTTGAACCTTTTCGATTTATTTATTGACGCTTATGCAACCTCGAAGCCATTAAGTCCTCTTATAATAGATTACTATGTGTACGATACACAAACAAAAAAAACAAAAGCTTATTTTCGGACCGTTTTATATTACATTTCCTTTTCTGAAGTTTAAATATTATAAACTGGTGAAGAGTGGCCCGTAAAGAGGTCTGCAAAAATAGTGGTTCCAAAGTTGCGAAATTCCGATTTATTTGATTTATACTTCCTTTCGTTTGTATCAGGAGGTATGTATGATGTTAGTTGGAGTTGACAAGTCATTGTAGATTCTTACGGAATGATTTTCGTCATATTAAATGGCAGGCAGACACAAGAGTGTCTCATCACCTGAGGTATTTAAGTGTTTCTTGCAGCAACACCAACAACAAGTAAAAGATAAATCAAAAATTTATTCAATTTATCTAAATTGCATCGGTGTAGAGTAAGAGACCTTCACAGAAACTTTTGGTTTTCAAATTTTACGGTTTAATTTATATTAAAAATAAATTTAAATTCTTAATAAAAAGAAAAACAGAAAAAAAAAGGAAAAAAACTACATTAAGCAAATATATCATTTAAACAACGTAGGAATACAAATGCACATATCTTTCTTTTCTCCGTATATGTTGTACATACATACACACACACACACATATATATATATATATACATGTATGGTATATACGTAAACCGTGTGTGTTGTATTTGTTTTTTGCCAGAAATGTTGAATGTATGATATATATATATGCATGCACATATGTGTGTAAAGACACTCATATGTAGATAGTTTTTATTCCTCTATACGATATTTTGATTGCCACCACAAAGAAAAAGTTTCTACTTCAGCTGGTACTCATGGGAACACAAGCGTATTGTATATATATATTTATATATATGTATATATATATACATATATATATATATATATATATATATATGAAATTGTATATAATTTTTATAATATATATGTGTAAACATATTCGTGTGTTCATATGTCTATATTACACGGCTTATGGCTATGGCTGCTTATGTCGCTCTATGTAGCGTTGACAGAATAACAGAAATAGCACCCAATCGTATTTTTGGGTGCTCTATGCCTTGCTATATGTGTGCATAGGCAACGTTTAGCACTATGCTTGTGCTACAACTTTAAACGACGATTGTCGTCGCGGTGTTTGTTGTTTGTATTGAAAAAGAAACGAACATGAAATATTGAAATAAAACCTGAACAGTTTTTTTTTTCTATATTCCTCTGTGTGACAAAATCAAAACAACTCTTATGAGAAAAAAAGGTACATACATATGACGAGAGCATATATTCTTGCATGCACACATGTGCACATGCATGCCTGCCTGCATGCCTGCCTGCCTGCCTGCCTGCCTGCCTGCCTGCCTGCTCGCATGAAGTCAAACATATAGATCCATTTGTAAACTAAACTATGAGCTAAAAAACAATTTTTTTGTGCACTATTTAAAAACGCAAAAACACAGAATAAAGAATTAAAAAAAAAACATTCCGGAGAGAATAAATTCTAAAATTTTTATGTTTCAGTTACTTTTAATTCAAATATTTGTCAGCTTGTTTGCATAGATGTACGCGGTATAGATGGTGTTCGCGTTATCTCGTTTATCCCTTAGATTGATGCAGAGGTTCGTGCACTTGTCGGTTTATTTATCTATGTTTGTAACCGATTTCGTTTAGCACCTAACACAGCTGCACGTCCGCACACACAAACTTATTTCGTTAATTTACGAAAAACCAAACTTGGCCTTTTCATGTGAATGTTGCTTAAGCAGTTTTTTCTTTTTCTTGTTATTTTTTTTCTCTTTTGCTTTTTCGCGGTGCCGTTTTCTATACATTTTTCCTTCATATACATACATGTTGTGCGGACATTGAAGTGGTCAAACTCCGATTTCTTACTGAAAATGAAAAAAAGAAAACAGCTTTGATTTTTTACTTTGAGGGGAGGGGGATGGGAATTGGATTTAAGATATCTATAAATACACGAAATTTATCAATTATGCAATAGTGTGGGAATTGCCGGATATCTTATCAATAAATAAAATGAATATTTGAACAAAGGCATAAGAAAAGAGAAAAAACCCAAATCTTGAATATGAGTAAACAAATACCTACTATTCTATTCTATAAGTCGGCGAGTTGTTAATGAAAATAAGATCAAAAAGTTCATTTAATCGTTTTTAGATGTTAATCCGACTTCTCTCATCTTAGTGCATGTGATAGTCTGTGAAAGGATAAGCCGCAGTGCCTCAATCCTCGATAACTTGACTTATGCTAAATATATTTTATGATAAGGTCGCTCTCTCTCTCTCCCTGGTTAATGCACTTCTCGTCTGTTGCAAATCGAATGGCAAGTGTTGTGGTGAATATGAAGGCTAGCCCTGTACCCTCTGCATAGTATATGCAGAAACATTCTTCAATTGGTTCGCTTGCTATGATGTAAAGTTAGTTGTTCTTAACTCACAAAGTGTAATATCAATCTTCTTACTGACACGATTCTCGTGAATTGTAAGAGATTTCCTTCTTGGACTAACGAAACCTTTCGATGTGCTTCGCACATCTAAAATAAAAAGCTTAGTCTAGTCTGCGCGCTCCCGTCATAGAAATCTCTGTCGAATTTCTTCTCAATATCTTCAGTATTTAATGAATTGATTAATTTTCACGTAAAAAATTTGGGATGCCCGCGACTTTAATCGAACAAAAGTTTCCCTTGAACAAATCGCTTCAAATAATCCTTGAAAGATTTCTTTGCCGAAATATTTCAATCTCCCGAAGAAAGAAAGGTAATACAATTTGTGCCAAGATGTCACAAAATGATTGAATACATAATGGAATGAAATATGTTTGGTTGGCTGAGATTGCATCCAAAATTTTTCTTATATTATGCGTAGAGGGGATTAATTGATGCATCATGTTGTTGGTATGCAAAAGCGCGAAAGTGCAAAACATACTCGTCAGTATGTGCCCGCCTATCTAGCTTGAGATGCTGATACTTGGTGCGCAACCCCCTACACTCATTGATTGATAGGTAGCCGTAATAAAGTTTGAAAAATGGCCATAATTCCCCCACTGAAGCATTGAAGAGATTAGAGAGTCCACAAGGATTTAAGTGCATTTTTGCTGCAAATTTTCATTTCATTTCATTTACTTAAAAATTAAAAATCGTAATAATCAGTAGTTTACTGAAATATGCCTATAATTTGAAAAATAGAGTCGCGCGCTATATGGAATATGGTGAATTCTAATCTTGGCGGATATCCTTGCAAAATTTTTGGCAAGTCTCCTAAAAGTTCAAGCTCGTAAACAACCCGCTGAAATGCATGCAATTGGCAAAAAGTAATTTTAGTCGCCAGGTATCCACGATTTGGCACAACGACGGTAACGTGGCGTTTATACAAGTTTTTAGCGTACGTAAACTTGTCTGTCAAGATATCTTAATTAATGTTTCCTTTCGTTTTTTTTTTTTTTTTGTTTTTGTTTCTTTGCATAAAATCGTGACCTTATTTTGAAAAAGGCGAAATCCATTGAAGCGGGGAAAACGCAGATGACTTTAAAGTTATCTTTCATTATTTACTTTGCACTCATTGGCCGAGATCGCAGATTTATTTTCCTATCCTTAAGGCTTTAAGTTAAAGAACTTTTTTTTTTTTTGTTTTGTTTTTTGCCCCTTATAAGAGACGGACGGTTTAACTCTTTGAGGAGGGGAGGGCGGTGTATAATCAGTTTGTAAAACTGATCAGCATCAAGATTTGAATCGTGTCTGTTCGTCTCCGAAAAGTCTCGCCTTGGAAGAAATGAAAATTTCGCATGCAATGGATAGGTTGATGTTAAAATCGATCCTAATCGGTTTAAATGCAATATAAACTGAGAATATCACCGCGTAATCGAAAGCAAAAATGAAATTGTGTTGTTTGCTCTTTAACTCGTTATTATCAACTGCGGTGTATTTAGCATCGTAAGATCTTCCCATTTTCATGTTTTCGATAAAGGGGGGGGGGAGTGAGTTGCGTAGTGCGGGTATAGATAGAAGATTCGATTATAGCCGAATATAATTTCTCATTTTTATTTGGCTTTAATTAAATCGAGTATATCTGCCTTATTTGCCTTATTTGGCTTTAGTGCACAAGGTTTTGCACATAACAACTTTGAAAACAAAATTGTAGTCTTAAAATCTGCTGTGGAATATGCTTGTGATATATGTATGTATGTATGGTATGTATGTACGTATATATGTATATATGTATATATGTATATATGTATATATGTATGTATGTATGCATGCAGTATTTGTTTTACTTTTTGTGAACATATGTAAACAATTCTTTTAGTTTCAAGTCTAACTTTACGCTTTAATAGGGTAAATAAATCATCAAATGAAATACACTCCTTGACATGATGGCACCAAATACGTAGAATAGGGCAAAAAAGAGAGAGAATCCATTAAATTCCTTTTGTGAAAATAACTGACGTCAAACACACTGTGCGTATACGTAATACAATTCCGGAACATACATAATATGAATTCCGGAAAATGGGGGAAAAAAAACGAAGAAAAAAGAAGCTTTAATATGGTTTACAATGTGTGTGTGTGTGTGTGTGTGTGTGTGTGTGTATACGCGCGCCTATAAATATAGATATATATATATATACACGAACATTGGAATATGCAAACCAGACAGAAACGAAACTGGAAAATAGTTTAGAAGCTAAACGAAATAAAAGCATGAGAAAAAGCAGCAAATGAATGAAAAGAGAAACAAATAGGATTAAATAACGCACTTAGGCATAAAATAAAAATGTTAAGAAAACAATATATGTACGTATATGTATGTATGTAAGGGAAAAAGTAAAGAAGAAAAACTTTATAAATATTCACTTAAGATGATGTTTCAGAAATACATTAACTTATGCATAAAAACAACTCGGGCTGCATTAAAATTAATTTCATCTGCATTATCTATCTTATGAAACATTAAAACATTTTTCTTCTTCCATCCATCCTCCATCCATAAAGGCACAAGGTACATAATAATAATAATAATAATAACGGTGTACTAATTTCTTCGTACCTGCTTCTGCAGTGTAATGCTACTGTAAAAATATAGGTTATGGAGATTTCTCAAGATTTACAACGCCCTACATGAGAATTTATATGCTACTCTATGGTAGACTACTGCTTGAGAGTAAGGGCGTGGATCGTCGCTGGCCTCCTCCTTGGCTGCCGGCTTATTCTTTTTAACTTTTTAACGAGTAAAGATAAATAAGCGTTCAGTATAACGATCCAAAATCCTTACCCATTTTGTTTTCATAACTTGTGACAATCGAAGTGAATATCGGATTGTTAGCATAAGGAAATGCATATATATTCAGCGGGATAAGGAAATCGTAACGATTTTTGTGATTTTTGTGTATCTTAAGATCCCTTTCATGGGTTTGCCTACGTTTTGTTGTCTTGCGTTGTGTTGTGTTGTGTATACGAACGTTTTTTACATACCATTTTGATATTTTATTTTATTTCATATTAGAAATGAAAAAATATCCTCTGCGATGATATGACATTTTATTATTATTTTTTAAACGTTATTGTTTATCTGCTATATACGAATGTTGTTAATGTTGATATATTTCTGTCTGAATGATTTTCTTTACGCCTCGGCTGTCACTGCTACCATTTTCCTAACGTCTGTCTACCTCTCTTATTTAGTTGTGGAAAGCAATTTATGCAAAACATTTTCACTTTTTATTATTATTCTACTAAAATAGAGCATCAGCAGCCGCTGTTGGTTTTCGATTTTGTTTCCCATATTAGTTTTTCTACATAGAATAAATAAACACACTATACTACGCATTTATTATTCATTTATAATATGAATGCAAGCTTGGCGGATACGAGACAAAATGAACTTTGAGATATTGATTAACTGTTGGATCTTTGATTGGAAACTAACAACACAAAAAAAACAAAAAACCGCTTAAGGAAGTTACGCTTAGGTCGCGGCACGGCAAGCACATCTATCTAATGAGAAAACAATGATAAACAATTTACTGAAGTTAAGAAGGGTCTGTGTTTATCTGGATGTGGAATCGTTAATATCCTCTGCCTTCCGGCCGCAGGCACAGTTAGCCGATTACGATTCCATCGGAGACTTCAGAGCGCTTCAAATAGTGGCATACCCTACGAGTGATGCTGTCGATGTGAAACGAGGAGGAGACGATCCAATTTGCTCATTGCTAAGTTTGCTAATACTATTTGGATTATATCTAAATATCCATATATGTATATCTACAGACCATTTTTTATAGATTTAGTGACGATACATTACCAACTAGGGAAATTACGAATCACGAGTGAATATATATATATATATATATAAATATATATATAAATATAAATATATATATATGCATATGTACAATATCTCTTAAATATGTTGCATACATCCTTGTTTATTACATATGCCTGTAACTAAATTCTTATTTATATATTTGCATAGAAA